>JANHFQ010002247.1:71164-82138 GCA_032468035.1 Aparallactus werneri
ACTGCGCTCTGTGCACCTTTGGTGTTTAGTCATGTCAGCCACATGACCACGGAGATGTCTTTGGACAGTGCTGAGTCGGAAACGACTAGCACGTATGTGCGAGGGAACCTTTACCTTTACTTACAGAGACTAAAAAAGGCCTCTAACTACAGATTGAACAGTTTTTATACTAATTAATAATGAACCAAGAATCTAAATTTTAGATGTGATGTGAAAGCTACCAAAAGCAGTATAGGTACTCCTCAACTTATAACCATAATGGAGCCCAGAATTTCCATTAAGTTATGAAGTTCATAAGTCCAGGTACCCACGTGACAACCCCAACAAATTTTAAGACTTTTTTGGGTGGTCATTAAGAAAATGTCATGGTCATTAAGTAAATCAATATATTCCAAAAAGGCTGGCAACCAGAAAAAAAAGTCATGTGATTACAGAATGTTGCAACCAGCCATTAAGGTGAGTCAGTTGTCAAGGACCTAAAATGACATGTGACTGCAGGGGATGCGGTTCCATGACCAACACTGGAATTAGGTCATAAGTAACTTTTGGGTGATCTCATAATTTCAGATAGTCACCAAGAAATTGGTCATTAAGTGAAGACTTCCTGTAGAGACAAATATTCAATAAAACGAGCTATAATCATCTGCTGACTGAGGACCCAGATTGTTGGGGTCAATATGCTGACTGTAAATCACTTAGAGCTTTAAAGCACTGTGAAGCAGTATATAAGTCTTAAGTGCTATTGCTATCTGTTGCAACAGAAACAGATGACTTCTTTTTCTTAGCGCACAATCTGCTTTTTTTCAGACCAACATAATGTTGATCCATCAGGTGCGACATGAACTGATGGCTTGTTGCCCAAGGCTGACATGATGGGCAGCTGGCTTTCATGTCTATAGTTGGATTACAACTCAAGTGTCCCTGTTTAAAACCTGGTTGTTTCATGTGGAGTAAGTAAATACAATACAAGCCATCACTATGCAGAAGCCATCTTCTTAGAGAATGAGAATGCAACAGCAATAGGAAGATACATCACAGGAACAATAAAGATGAATCATAGAGTAGCAATATGATATAGGAAATAGATATAATCGAGATGACTAATAGAGCTGCATATAAGGTAAACATTAACACCTGTAACATCTTCCCCTTTTCATGTTAACCAAACAACTGATGGCAACCAAAATTTCCTAAAGAGCTGTGGTGGTGCAGTGAGTAGAGTGCAGTACTTAAGTGTACAGGACTTCACTGCCAGCTGCCTGCAATTAGGCAGTTCAAATCTCACCAGGGTCAAGGTTGATTCAGCCTTCCATCCTTCTGAGGTAGGTAAAATGAGGACCCAGATTGTTGGGGACAATATGCTGATTCTGTAAACCCTTAGAGAGGGCTGAAAAACACCCTGATAGGCAGTATATAAATCTAAGTGCTATTGCTATTGGTTATGTCTGTTTGGTGGTGGTGAACATCTGCCACTACAGGTGAAGATTGACCCACTTTGTACTAAGAGTTTCTCCGACTTCACTGAGGTTGCTAGGCTCTTCTCACCACTTACTGGGACGTTCTGCATTTGACTGCTGTCAGTTATACCGGATTGCTCAGGATTGTCATTAACATTGGTCTGTGGCATGAACATTGTGCATTCCCTATTGTCAGTGGGTAAGGGTGGCCCAGTAATACCAGGCAAGTCTGGCCTGTCCACTAGACATGCAGAGTCAGGCTGCCCAGCCACACGCAGATCCACACAATTGCAACGATAGAGAATTCCCTCAACGTCCACTAAATAGGAGTGCAGTGCCACCTGTTGTAAACAGATACCCATTTTCCAGCGAAATGTTTGATCTCCAGGCAGCAGTTTTATAAGGATTCGTTCCCCAATATTCAATTCTGGCAAATCTCTGGCTGATTTGTCATCTATTGCCTTGAATGCTTGTCCCTTAAGTAGTAACTTTTCTGGGAGACCTTGTATCAAAGAGGGCTCAGGCAACTTATTTGCCACTGGTAAGGGGGTCTTTAGTCTCCTTGACATCAGTCTCTGTGCCACTAATAGTTGCCACTATTGGCCATGCCCTCGGTTGGAGTTCCATGGGTCTTTACCATCACTTTGTGCTTTTTTGCATAATCTCTTAACAATCTTCACAACTGATTCAACTTTACCATTAGCTTGTGACTGGCGTGGTGAGAAAGTCACATGCTCTGCAGATTTTCCCATATGCAGAACACTGCTTTCTCTCTTACATGCACACTGCCATAGTACTTGCATGATACTGGGTTGCTCCCAGGTGAGTTGTATAGATGAATTTTGTGCTGGCACTGTGGTGATGGTTCTTCATGCTTAGCTGATGTTTGGAGGCTGCATTGACACTGTCAATGATTACCCTACTCCAAAGCTTTCATCCATTTGTCAGTAGGTTCTCTGGTATGCCATATCTCAATTGTTGCTTCTAAACTTATGTTCCCTCAAAAGGCAGCAGCATGTGATTTCACTAGTGATAACCAGAAATATTTTATATCACGAATAAGTTCATCTCTCAGAGAGCCATACTCACAGCTTGCAGTTTTTCCTCTTAGCCATGTGACAAAACTGTCTATTGTTTCACCTTCTTCTTGCTTACAGCTGCCAAATATATATCTTTCATATATGGCATTCTTAGAGGAAAAGACTTCTAAGGCATCTAAGATGGCTTTAGTATCACTTTTTTGCTTCTCTGTTAGGGGTAAATTATGCTTGTAAACACGGAGGCATTCACTGCCAATCAGCCTCCTCAGTGTCGCTGCCTGCACTGCTGCCGGCTTCTCATTGAAGCCTGTGGCTAGGGAATAATCCTCAACCTCTGCTCTCAAGTTGTTGTCCCAATTACTGATGCAATCTCCACTCACCCTTATGACCTCAGGCAGTGGTATGCTGCTAACAGCTGCCATGATGCTGACTTTCTTGCTTCAAATGTTCGGCTTCCAGGACAGGACTGCCAGTGCTAGACCAGTGCATCAAATGTGTAGACCAGTGCATCAAATGTGTAGAGCAGTGCAGATTCAGATGCTCCTGACACCACGTTTCATGTAGAGTAAGTAAACACAATACAAGCCATCACTGTGCAAAAGCCATCAACCTAGAGAGTGAGAATACAGCAGTACCAAGAAGATGCATTACAGAAATAATAAAGAAGAATCATAGAGTAGCAATGTGGTACAGGAAACAAATACAGTAGAGATACATGATAAGAGCTGCATATAAGGTAAACATGACTCCTGTAACATTGGTACCTTAACCACTAGACAAGACTGTCTCTAACCACATGCTCACCATCTCAGAATTCTCTGAAGATCTTCCATCCAAGTAAAATGCAGGACCAACCCTGGTACCTAACTTTCTTTGCATCAGCCAGTTCGCTAGATATAAGACTGGAATTTGCGATAGGCACAAGAGCATAAACTGTTATAGATTGCTGGTAACTTCAAGAAATGCAATCTCTTAACATCCTTAACTATATATACCTTTTGGTAGCCAAAATAACTAAACTAATCAGAAAGTCTCTTCAATTAGGATCTCCGCTTGCTCCACTTCGATTGAGAGGCTACAGTACGGATTTCCTATATCCAATCTCAACTTCAAATTAGCTTGAAAAAGAGCCAGGAAGTTAGGCACTTAAATCCGTGTTTAGTTCTCCAATGATGACCGTTTCCGACATTGTTCATTCTGTAGTGAAACGTTATGAGATTTCTTATTGAAAGAAAAGCGGGTCTCCTAAAACAGGGGCAACAAAGCTGGCTGATGAATTCTGGGAGTTGAAGTCCACAAGTCTTTAAAGTTGCCAAGGTTGGAGACCCCTGTCAGCTGAAGGAACTTCGCGGGCCCGCCGACCCACCCTTTTGTTTCTTTTCAAAGGGGAAAAAGGGCAGGTAGGGAACCTCCCCGTCGTCTGTCTTCCCCCCTCGGAGTCGACACTCTTCCATAATAGCCCAAAACGCTTTCGCTGCCTTCGGTCCCTCCCCCCCCCGGCTTTATTGGCGGCCAGCATTTGACAGGAGGGCCAGTCACGTGGCAGCCGGAAAGCGTCTCTTTTGCGACTTCAATGACAGGCAAAATGTGCGACAGCCGCTTGCTGGGCAAGGAGGAAGCTACTTAAGAGCTACTCTTCGCCTTGTTTTAAAGGCAGGGTTGGTTGGCTGCCTTGCGCTCTCTTCGCCTCCCTTTCTCCGCCCTTCTGGTGGTCGGGACAGCGGGTTTGGGAAGAGGGAAAGCATTCGGGAGGGGGGAGCAGACCCAGGGCTTTGACCTAAGTTTGGGAGTTTAGATGAGATCGTAGCCTCCGTTCTCTTCCCACTCCCCCCACCCCACTCCCCACTCCCTTGAGCCCCGTTCTTGCCGGCAGCAGCCTCCAGGTGTACAGTCCAGGCAGTAGGAGGGCCGCTCCCGGCTGCATTAGCGTCCAACATGGATAGAGAAATGATACTGGCTGATTTTCAGGTAAATTTCAAATTCCACCACTGCCATATTCTAACCATGATCTATTTCCCTGCCTCTCTCTGTCTCTGTCTCTGTCTCTGTCTCTCTCTCTCTCTCTCTGTGTGTGTGTGTGTGTTTCTTTCTTCCCCTTCCCCTTTCTCCCGGCTTCTCTGTTTTCTTTGGTGGAAGGATCTAAGTTCCGGAATTGGCGAGCCTTGCTCCGATATTAAGAGTAGAGCAACCACAGCAATAATAAAACTCAAGACTGTTTATTCTTTGTAGCCGATAATCCAAGTGACAATCCCAAGAAACGTGAATAATGTTAACTAAACATTAGTTAATGGCAGTAATGTATCTAACCTTTCTCTTCACAAAGAGATAAAGGAACAAAGGAATCCCAGTCAGAGGCAAAGTTGTTGTTTTAAACAAGTACTTAAAAAGATTGCTACCAACCATATATCTGGTTCAGTCTGATGCTTTGCAAACTTCTAATAAATTTCACAGGGCAGGAAAAAAATTCTCTGGAGATAATAAAAAGATATGCCTATATCCCAAGGGTTTTTATTGTGATAAAAAAGATGTTAAATGAAAGATTAGAAAAGAAATTTGGTGCCTTGTGCACTTAAAAAGCCCTTCACATTGTCTAATTATCTTCATATTTGTATACGTATAATCATATAGTTTCTGATTATATTTTATATGTAATTCTCCCATAAATTTAGCTCTTGGGGCAATAATCAACTTGTTAGGGTAAGATATCACTATTGGGATTTAAATTGTTTGCTCTGTCTTGTAGCATGCTTGTCTGTAAGAACTGGGCTTCCTTATGTGTTTCTATGTAATAGTTACCAGTTGGGAAATAATTCACTGGATTTAAATTCCATGACTATATGTACAAAATTTCAAGTTTAATATAATTTATATATGGCTTTTATAAAAAAATTGACCATAGCTTACACGAATACTTTTAGTTTTAGAGTTTCATTCTTTTTGAGCTATTGAATGTGGCATTTTCAGAAAATATCAGTATCACACATGCCTATGCATCCGCTTCCAAGAAAGTATTTCATAAAATGCCAATGTTATTATGTAAAGAAAACTTCAGTGCAAATTAAAGAATCCACAGTTTGTTCTTTCAGAGTTACTCCTCAAGTTATTTTAGTCTGTCTATGGTCTCACACATAAGCCACCCCCAGAAGAAAGTTTTTGTTCCTTTATTTTTGGGTTCCCTCACTAACCACTTAACTTCACCCTTTGCCCGTTGTTACAATTATGATATTTGCTTTTGTTGCCCCATCCACCCCTTTTCCTTCTACATTGGGTCAGCTCTAATTCTCCTTGAAATCAGTTCCATCTCTTCATTTGTTGCCATTTGCAAGTTTTCCCCTTCTTATGGCAGTGAGGTCAATTGTATTTTTTAAATTTTCCACTCTGGCAATTGATAATGAAGTACTGGATTCCAGGATCTTAATTTACTAATAACATATTTTGGGACCAGTCATATTGGGAGATAAGTGTGGAAGGTAACTGGAGTCTGATACTTCTCTTAAAAGGATTTCTGGAGGGAAAAAAAAGAATTAAGTCATATGCACCAGCAGAGCACATTAGAGGCACATAGGCACATAGATAAGTATCCATAAGTGCATATTGCTGATCCTTTTTTAAGTTAATGATGTCACAATTTGTTAATTTCTTCTAACTGATCTTTTAAAATTACTTCTATTTTGCTTGTGTGCAAATGAAATCATATTTAATGAGCATCGTTATTTAAAGAAGATATGTGAAATATATCATACAACAGAGTGTAGAAGATTGTATTCAGATATATACTTTCTAACAAATAAGAGAACCTGCAAAGATCAGATGCTACAGTATGTGGAATCTATTTAGGCCCAGGCATTGCTCCATGAAGGTCAATTACAACATCACTGAAATTTTAGCAAAATGTTTAAATCAAATTCCTTTTCTTAATTATTTGGAAAGCATTATTAAATTAAATTATTAAATACACTTTACAATCTAGTTTTAGCATACAGGGCAGGTAAACTTTATTTTTTCCCATTTCTTTTCTCTTTTTGCTTTACTTGGCATATAATAAAATGAATAGAAAAATAAAATGAAAATTCCTGAATTAAAAAGGAAGAAAATTTATTATTGTTGTTGTTATTATTATTACCCGTATTTTTCGGACTATAAGACGCACCGGACTATAAGACACACATTAGTTTTGGGGGAGGAAAACAAGGGGGGAAAATCTGCAGCCCCCTCCAACTCCACATTACCTGAACCTCTCTTCCCACCTTCATATCTTCCCAAGAAGGCTGAGAGGGCTGGCAAAAAAAGCTGAATTCAATATCTTTTTAGAGTAGGAGGAGACAATGTTTTTAAACCTTTTTAAGTGTCAGGATCTTTTGCAGGAACTTGCTTTGTTTGATTGTTTAACAGCAAAATCTCCATTAATACATCTAAAAAAAATCTACTTGAAGAGGGCATAATAACCTGATAGTATCCAGATGTAGCAGATGACAAGTTGAAAGCTAATAAAGCTTTTATCTTTTCACAGATTTCATAGATTGACAAGAGTTGGAAGGGACCTTGTAAGTCATCTAGTCCAACCCCCTGTTCAAGCAAGATAATTGCCTCTACCTAGGATTGAATTCATTTGCAGATACACGATTTTGCTATAATGGAACTGTGCTGACAAATATTAAATGATAAAGGATTAAATAAGACTTTATTGTCACATTTATCTGTGTCACAGTTCTGAGCAAGATTAAAAATTTCTCAAATGAACTGATAAGATGGCAACAGCACTTATTGAACAAAGTGCACTATAGTAGCTTGTATACCCAAAGTTAATAAAATCCAAATATTTTTAAATTAGAACAGACTACAGCAGGAGTCCTCAAACTACGGCCCACGGGCCGGATACAGCCCGCCAAAGCCATTAATCCGGCCCGCATGGGACCACGAGGCTGCCCCGCCCACATCGCTCCACTTACCCACTGGCTCCCACTTGCCTTCTGGAGACTGAAAACGCAAGGTACAGAGGCCTCAGGAGGGAAGAAAATGGGCTGTTTTAGCTCATTTTTGTCTCCAAAATGGGCCATTTTGCTTGCAGAATCCTTCTGGGGAAGGGGTGGGAAAAAGCAGTTCCAGGAGAAGATAAACGGGCCGTTTTAGCCCGTTTTTGCCTCCAAAATGGGCCATTTTGGCTGCAAAATCCTTCTGGGGAATGGGGTGGTAAAAAGCAGTCCCAGGAGGAGAAAAACGGGCCTGTTTTTCATGTCCCCCACCTCCAGAAGATAGACAGAGAGACAGAGAGAGACAGAAAGACACAGGGAGAGAGTAAGAGTGATAGACAGAGAGAGATAGAGAGAAAGATAGATATATAGACAGGGAGAGAGAAAGACACGGGGAAAGAGTGATAGAAAGAGAGAGAGAAAGAGAGATATAGAGAGAAAGACAGGGAGAGAGAGTGATAGACAGAGATAGACAGGGAAAGAGAGATAGAGAGAAAGATATATAGACAAAGAGAAGAAGAGAATGAGAAAGACACACAGAGAGAGATAGAAAGAAAAAGATAGATAGATAGAGAAAAAGAGAGGGATAGAGAGAAAGAGAGACATATAGACAGAGAGAAAAAGAAAGAAAGACACAGGGAGGGAGTGATAGAGAAAGAGAGAGACAGAAAGAAAGAAAGAAAGAGAGAGACAAAGAGAGAAAGAGAGAGACAGAAAGAGAGAGAGAGACAGAAAGAGAGACAGAGAGAGACAGGAGACAGAGATACAGAGAGGCTTGTTGATTGTAAGCTTCTTGGGGCTGAGAAGAGCTTCCTGAACTGGACCACTAGACTCCTAAACAACTAAAAAAATGATCTAGTAAAAAAAAAGTCAACCAAAAGAGCAACATGCAAGCAAAAGCAAATAAAACATCCCAGGAGCAAAACAAATTAAAGTTTAATTTGTGTGCATTATTTAAATGACTGTTCAATTGGCCATGCCCCCCCAGTCACATGACCACCTAGCCATGCCCACCGAGCCTGTCTGCCCCTCCAACAGTCTGAGGCACCGTGAATCGGCCCCGTTTAAAATGTTTGAGGACCCCTGCTGTAGATAATCAGAACAAAACTCATTTTAGTTTATGGTATTTTCTGAGGATATCTGAATTTGGAGTATTAACTGGAAAATTCCGATATTGTGTTGTAAAAATGCTATCTGGATACTATTCTTGCTTATCTTTTCTTTGATCAAAGCTTGGTGATGATTTCAGTAATGGCTGCACTGAAACACTGACATGTAGGAACAGGCTCTTCTACTTAAAAGATAAAAAGCAAGATTTAAAATTTTTAAGGTAAAACGTGGAAGGTAGGAAACAAAACCTTCAATGTAGGTTACCAACTTTTCATTTAATAAGACTTGCAAAGGATCAATGCTGTACCAGCATGATTTGAGGGGTTTTTAGTTACACAAATGATGAAGTGGCCAGTTCTGTCCTTCAATAAATAAGGACAAGTCCCCAAGCCTAGCTATATTAGGAGCTGAAATAAGGTTTGCAAAATTAATATTATTAGTGGAATATGAAGATGCTGAGATATTCTGAATAAGCATAATTGAAATATTGCAGAAAAACCAGGGTTCATAATGGTTTTGTTATGGGTAGATGTCTTTAATTTTTACAATCTTACCTTAAGTATTATGTTCTCATAAATAAACTTTATGCCAAGTACCTGTAATTACTGCTCATGTTAATATTAATATACAGATACACAGAAAGGAGACTGTGTCCCTCAATATTTGTGCTGATAGAAATGCTAGAAGATCTCTATCATAACAATACTCCCTTGTTCCCAAGTTCATTATAGTCACTTATATTGTTACTGTAAATCTTTCTAATGCCCCCATTGCCTCACTACAAAGAACATTTTTATAATGAGGGGTGGGGTATTAAAAAGCAAACTCCATTCTTTACTAAATTATATTTTTAGTATCAGCACCATGGTGATTAAATCATAATAAAGCTTTTTTTTAAATCATGTGAACATTCATCTGTAGTAGATATCTGTAGAAGAAAGCTGCTTCAGGGCATTTGCTAAGCTTCTTTGCTTTGTCCATCAGTTTCTGTTCTATGACCATCCTGAAAGATTTATGCTCTGTGTTTTGAGAGTGTGTTATTAAATAGCTTTGCAGAATTAAATAAAACATTAAAATTTAAATATAACTTTAAAATGTGTGTTGGACCTTTGTGTCGTTCAAAAGAGGTCAAGTTCAAGACACTTATGAAAAGACTACATCCAGAGAGACAAGAGAAAGACTATTAGCTTTGCTCCACTTTTCTCTACCATTCTTTGATAATAAAATGATGTTATGAGCAGTGAGAGCAGCAGTGGAAGGAGGAACAAAAAGTAGAGAAGATGCTATTGACATTTTAGTTCTGAGGCAGCAAGTCTTTTACTTAGGAATAAGGCCCATTATATTCACTGCTTCTTGTTTCTGAAAAAGAAATTTGGAGAAAAATTTTTATTATTCAAGTGGTTAAGACATCTTTTAGCCGTTTTAAATTTTAATTGTGATATATTCACAATAATCTGTTGAGCAACGATATAGCTATGAATGGTATGTAGAGATATTTAGTCCTTTTAAACTACAGATCCCACAATTCCATGATGTTATGGGCATGGGTGATGGGAAATGAAATATTAAACATCTGGAGGATAATAGTCTATTTGAGAAGGTATATTACTATGTTCAAAGATATTGCTTTCTTGAACAGAGCCAGGTAGTAATTACATTTCATGAATAGAGGGTTATGTAAAAATTTCAAAGCTACAAATTTTCAACTATGTAATTGAGAATACATCTAAGTAGTTACAATCATAGTTAGTATATGCTTACCTTATTCTCCCTTCGAACCCCCAACAATCTTCAGAAGCAAAAAGTTAATTGGCAGGTTTGCTTAAAAGTGCTTTAGTACAATGGTTCTTTCTCCCTTGGCAAGTTACTATGGGGGAAATGCTATACGGTGGAACCTCGATTCACAACCACAATTTATTCCATGACTTTGGTCGTGAACTGAGTTGGTTGTGACCCAAAACAAAATTTTCCATTGGGTTGTATAGAAATACGATCAATCCATTCCAGACTCCTATGAACTGTATTGTTTTGGCAGGGCATGGCAGGAAAAATCAGAGCAGTTGTGTTTGGTATCTGGATCTGTCCAATACAGTATGCTGAAACATGAGCTGATCCAATTCATGAGAGCCAGATCTCGTCTTCTCCTCACGTAAAATCTCACCTTCCCGAGAGTAAAGGGAGGGTCAAAGCTATCATTTCCTGCTCCCTCTCTAATGGGGCTTTCTTAGCACAGCCCCAGAGGAGTCGCATTCACCCAGTACAAAGTATATGGATTACTTAAATACTTTTTGTGACAGAACAATTTTTGTACAAGGTAGTCCAGGGGTAATACCTATTCTAAAAAAATGTCTGTTATTTCATAAACTTATCTAAGTACAACTCTGAGGTTAATCTCCA
>JANHFQ010002247.1:168994-181750 GCA_032468035.1 Aparallactus werneri
GCTTTCTATATACAGTATGCATTTAATTATTTTAATTTTAAAAAATCTTAAAGTCATATGAAGCAAGGAATTTAACAGGTGCCAAGAAATGCACTGGTACCTCAATCCCCAAAGTCAGTGCATAATCTCAAGATTATGATCTCTATGCATCCAGAAAAAGATACTGAGACTTTTCTTTATGCTTGTCAAAGCAACTTGTACAAATGAGTTTTTTGTCAAAGCAACTTGTACAAATGAGTTTTTTGTCATTTCATAGTTGACTGTTAAGTTGAATACTGAGCCCAAGGAAATATCTGGTTTCCACTTGCTACTTTGGCTTATTCTATGTTTATATGAACATATATACAGTAAGTAAACACACACACACACACACATTACAGAATCTTTGCTCATTTTTTTTTTGAATTTTTATGGAGACCAGAACAGAGGCGTCCTTCAGATATTGTATTTCTCCTACTAGGGAAAGGAAAAGTAGAAATATGCAAAGAGAATGTGAACAAAGTTATAAGAAAATTTTCCTTGCAAAAAAACATACATCATGTGAAAAGCTACAAACACATATGAAAAGAATTGTAAAGGATTGTAGAGGGGTTAGAATGAATTTGAGAAAAATCAGCCTTGTAAAGAGCTCATAACTATTTAAACAATTCCTTTCCTTTTCCCAATGAGTATTTTTCCAAAAGCCTTTGTTCCCCACAGTAGTTTAATTCCAAATGGCCTGGAGAAAAGATTAGTGTAAACGATGGTTGGTAGAAGGGTTCATAAGCATCCATTCCTAACCTTGATATTTGCCTGTCAGAAATGGTGGGCTGCAACCAGTTTAACAAGTGGTTCTGTGAGCATGCGTGTAGCATTCCAAAAACACCAGTCTGAACCTCTACAGGACAGCCCCAGTAAGTAGAACAGCAGAGCAAAATCCACTGTGCTGCATGAATCAGCTGAGCTGAAAAAGATGGAAATATAGGGCAGGATAGAGCGGGAGTGGGTGGGTGGGACCAGCTGATCATAGGAACTACCGGTTTGCTAGAACAGGCCGAACTGGCAGCAGCCAGTCAGCATTATTTGAATATGCCTATCAGCATTATTTGAATATACCACATTGTCTGTTACTTTTCTTATTCCCCTTCCAGTATGTATGCTAATTGACAAGCAGTAAAGAAACAGCCGCAAAAATAACAAGGTCAATTGCTGCCTTGTGGCCCTATTTAGGGTGATCCATTCTGCTGGGGGTTCCTGGGTGCCAGATGCATCTACAGGTCTGCAGTAAGGAGTGTTGGTGGATAAAGTTCTTTGGAGTTGCTCTTAAGTTGAACTTCTACATTTGCAATTACTACTTGAAGACCCACCACCCTATTCTCTTCTAGGAAGCCCTTCAGATAGTCTCTTATTCCCTAGCAACCTCACTTTTGTACTATTTCAATGTGCTCTGTATGGGTCTACCCCGAAAACCATCTGGAAGTTACAGCTCATCCAGAATGCAATAGCAATAGCAATTGCAATAGCACTGTATTTATATACCACCTATTGGCATTTTTCAGTCCTCTCTAAGCGGTTTACAGAATCAGCATATATTGCCCCTAGCATTTTGGGTTCTCATTTTACCCACCTCGAAAAGATGGAAGGCAGAATCAACCTTGAGCCTGGTGAGATTTGAACTGCAGTTAATTGCAGGCAGCTGCACTCTAAGCATAGTACTCTACAGACTGCACCACCACGGCTCTTCATGCAGCAGTATAGGCAGTAACAGGTAAAGTATAAAGGCTGTTAAGTTGAAGTACAGTGGTTTTCCCACTGATACTGAAATGAGCTTTGTCTTTGCTGCACATATCGCTGTATAGCAAACCTTACTTTGTGAATTAAATCAATGGTTGAATACTATTCAGTATAGTTGTGTTGCTTGAACTTATTGATTTTGGATGTCATCACTGTGCAAAGACTATTTCTAATACTGGTATAATCTGCAACATGTTCTTCTTCTGACTTGCTCCAGGAACTTCAACCTCATTTTATTTTTTGAACATTTGAGTAACACTTAAGGTTTAAAATTTTAAAGAAAAAGAACAGCAACATCATATTCACTTTAAGGCATAGAATTTTTTTCTTTTTTTAACCACCAAACTAATTCTAACAATATTACACATACCTTCACAGAAATAAGTCCCATAAAATTAAAGTTTCCTCTAAGGTAAGTGGAAAAATTAAGGAAAAAATAAAACATGACAAAACATAAGGCTGTAGCCTTAGAGAAACAAATGAGTAGCTTTCATTCTACCCAGGGAAGTCTATACATGTATGTCAAAATATCATGATGGTGGCCATGATTGCACAGTTGAAACCCCACGCTTAAGAGTGTTATACATGTGATTCAGGTTAAAAAGGAGGCAGGACTTCACATGGTCATGACTGCTATCATGATTTTTTTGACTTTTCATTCACGTACATATTCATTTTCATGGCCCATGTATAAATGTGAATATTCCATTTTCTTATGGAGAATGAATATTTCTTCAGAAAAAAATCATAAAATATAAATTGCTCAGTTAATCCAAAATAATACAAAGTGGGCTGGTTTCACAATCCTTAGTTGATAGATTTTTAATTACAGATGACTTTGGGCTCCAGCTGTGACCACTAAATTGCTTTTCTGAAATTTGAGCACAAGTGTAGATATTTATTTTCAGCAAATATAACCTCAAATAGGACATAGTTCATCAAGACTGGATTAAAGTAAAAATTGTATCTCATTCAAAAAAACCAAACAAATTTCCTCAGTCCCAGAAATTTTTTTTTAAAAAACCCTCTACAGATCTGACTAATTGTGTTTTGTGTGTGTACTTTAGAAAGAGAGAAAATAATAATAAAGTTTTCTTGGATCTGCATAGATAGTATTTTATATTATAGCACTATTATATATTCTCCGTTAATTATGTTTGTTTAGAAATGAGAACATGTAGTAATCAGGAATATTTCCATTGCCATTCATAAACTTAGAGAAAAATGTTTATGAGAAATGAATAGTAAGACTCTTGTTATTCCTCACAATCCGCAAACATCCTCAGGTCCTTTCCTTAGTAACTGGGGAGTCCAACCAGCCAAGTTTTTTCTTCTCCCACTGTCAGGATTTGGGATAAACATATAACCATGTCTGCCAAGCACTGATTGCTTTTACTCCTTTTTCCCTTTCCCTCGCATCCTCTCACAGTTGTGGAAGGCCAAATGAAGGTGATGATTACGACAAGGAATTTGGAAAAGTTGAAAGCTATATAGACACTTCTGCATTATGAATTATCCCTTATCAGGAGCACTTTGTGATACTAGCGTTATATTATTCAGGACTGCATTGGACATGCATTTTGTCTGTATGATACCTCCTTTAGCCAAAGAAAACAGAATAGTTAAAAATGGACGTTGTTGTTATTTGCGAAGTCGTGTCTGACCGATCGCAACCCCATGGACAACATTCCTCCAGGCCTTCCTGTCCTATACCATCCCCCGGTTTCCATTTAAGCTCGCACCGACTGCTTCAGTGACTCCATCCAGCCACCTCATTCTCTGTCACCCCCTTCTTCTTTTGCCCTCAATCTTTCCTAGCATTAGACTCTTCTCCAGTGAGTACTTCCTTCTTATTTGGTGGCCAAAGTATTTAAGTTTCATTTTCAGGATCTGGCTTTCTAAGGAGCAGTCAGGGTTGATTTCCTCTAGGACTGACCGGTTTGATCTCCAAGAGACTCGCAGAAGTCTTCTCCACAATATATATTAGGGGAATATTAGGAACTATACTCTTGACCTAAAACGAATACCCTCCACATAAAATTGGGGAATCAATATACACAGTGTTTTATTTAACATATTTTCATATAAACAATATTTTTAGCCGTCCTTTATCAGAAGATGTAAGAATAATGTACAATGGAATAAGATTATAAAACAAAAAAGTGGAACACGTTACAAAAACCAAGAAAACAATATTACAAAATTCCCCTGAGAGTATAACATTTATACTGGTTAATAAGAAGACTAAAGAATTTTGCAGAGAGAGAATTCTACAGATGGAGGAGGCACAACCTAAAAAGCCCATCTGGTCATTGAGTAGTTCTCAAGCCATTTAACTCTATACAGATCAAAAACAGGATTTTAAAATTGGCATGTATGGAACAATGAGATACGTATGCTGCACAAACACAATTCTATTTTACATGTACCAAACTCTTCATACATTTAGCATATACAAAGAACGTATTATGTGTGTTATTACAAGGAATTCATTACATTTGTATGAAATGTGTTGATTACCGCCATTCTTGTTATGACTCAGTAAGCACATAAGAATATCTTTTATATTTCCCCCCCTTCCATGTAATTGTTTTTATTATAATTTCCTTATTTTGATTGTTGTGAGCTAAAAGCCATTGGGAGTCAGCAGCACACCAGTTTGATAAGAAATAAAATAAAATATATGATACATATATCAAAGAAGGGTCTAGTGATTGGTGTCCTGACAGAATATCCTGGAATTTTTCAGGATGATGGGACTCATCAATCATTTATTTTAGAGTTACCTTTCAGGGCAGTAAGTCCTGGATAGCCTATTTGTCTTAAGATTTTTTTCAGAAAAACATGTAAAACACTTGTCACACTGAGGAATATTTTTAGGTAGGGCAGGATGATGTATCTCTCTCTCTCTCTCTCTCTCTCTCTCTCTGTCTGTGTGTGTGTTTGTGAAATCTACAGTATATATCACACATTTAGGAAAATCTGCTCCTACCATATAGTAAAACAGTTGTTTTCTTCTCTGCATTGTTTACTTACTGCCAATTGTGATAGGTTCAAAATAAGCTGTTATACAGTTTATTACTTTCCAATTTGAATGATTTGAATTCAGAAGTCTAAAAGAGATAAAATTACCAGCAGCTCTTTGAGTGGCAGTTGCATATCAAACCTCGCGGGGGTTTGACAGACAACGAATATCGTTATTAGATGCTTTTTCCATAATTGCTGACATTTATCCAGTGTTTCACAGTATTTGCTAATGTATTAATGCAGTCAATCTCTGAGAGTCTGCACATGCCTTTTTAGCCCTGGCTTTTATGGGATTCTTAAAGTCATAGACCCATGGATACTTATTCCCTGCTGGTTGCCGTAGTGACAGAGCTCAGAGATAAGCCACGACAGAGCCCTTTTGTGATTGCTTTTCAGGTGACATTCAGCGGCAGCTTGAGTAGAGTGTCCTTTTATAGTTCCTGTAATTCAGAAAATGATAACTGCTTAGAAGAGAGGGCTCTAGACTGCTCCCGGCGGGATTTTCGTTTGCTACGCTACTTCGTACTAACACCATTCTGATAAAGTTCTTATTATTGTGGAGGTTTCAGAGTTGAAAGGAACTGAATTAATTATGACAGGTTGGAAAGTACAGAGTAGATGCTACAGATTTAAACTTTAAAGTTGCAGCACTCTTCATAGTTCTAGCCATGCAAAGTCATACTGGTTTCTTTAAAGCAGCTGAAAAAAAATGCTTAATCTGGGGATTTAGCTAGGGACCAGATAAATAACTAGAAAGTCAGTCCAAGTAGAAGCCCCTGAAATTAATATAATTAATTGATGTTCTCTTATAAAATATTATATTCAATTCTGTATTGTCAGAATTGAATTATTAACAGTAGAAATTATACTACCCAAAGTGAGTATAGAGTATTTGCAAAAATGAAGGGTCAGAGTCCAAAGAGTGATATAATTGAACTCTACATTCCCATCAGACTGTTTGGTTTGTTTGCTTTTTTAAAATATCAGTAACAGTTCTTTCAACTATTCCAGCCACTTTGAAAAATAAACTTCTCCACAAAGCAGGAAGAAAATGAAAGTGTTTGGAGATGCCCAGTAGAACTCTTAGAATTTGAGGCTTCCATTTACCTAAAAATCTTGCATAAATAAATAAAAATTAAATAGAACTCAATACGGGTTTAACATGAATTCAGCTTATAAGCTTATTGGGAGAAAAGGATAATTGTCTGAGATAAAAAGTTGTACCACATAGATTCTATGAACATTTTTTTAAAAGCCATGTAATGTTAAATTATTTAAACTTTTCACATAGGCAATTTGTCAAGAATATTTCATATCCCTGGGAGATGTCATTGCAGTCATTAAACAAGAAAGTTTTATCAGATCTTTGATGTTTGTAATTATTGGCAAAAGCCAATTATGCACTACTCTTTGTCACAGGTATATTACAGTAGTGAAAATTATAGCAGTCCTTTATTTTTAACAAAATTGTGTCATATATAGCAACCCCAAACTCCACTGTATGTATATTCTGCTAATATTACCATAATATCTTTTCTGTTTGATTGGCTCAACATTCCCCCCCCCCAAGTACTCATGAACAGCTGATGTAAGGGAGTGAAATATTTGTAGGCAGATTATAAATTCAAAAATATTAATACCCATATTTTTAATAGCTCATATTTACAGAAGTACCAAAAGTAGAATTGTTTTTTCAGATTCTTATGGTTATTAATATGAACAGTTGCCTAAAATTATATTTTAATCTTTGGCTACATTACACATTTCTTCTTGGTGTCTTGGGACTGTTCTTTCAGTGTTGGAGTATTTAATGAATCAAAATGGAATGTGTTGAAATGTTTCGGAATTGTGTTATTGAAAATAATACCCCTTAGACGTGATAGTTTATTTCATCTCTGTGATGACATATTCACAAAACTCATTAAAAGAATGCCCAAGCTTGCAATTATTAGACAAAGAGTGACTCACTGATATTGCTGCAGGGATTTAACACTTCAGTGTAGCCTTCAGTTTCTATTAAGTTCGTTATATTAACATAACCTGCAAATTGAAATATAACAGGTCCAATCACAGATATTAATGTATATGGTAGGCCCAGATACAAATTGAGGTTAGCCATAGCTTTACACATGTCATGACAAAAAAACAACAACAATCTGACCTGCTCCTATACTTTAGGAGATAAATGAACCAAAACTCTCTTCCCTTGTGATTTATCTTTTCTTCATATTGACAGATTGAAATTTACATTTCTGGAATTCCGAAAGAAAAGCAGCTTAAACTAGTTCTGTAGAAGATTTACGCATATCCAATATAGTTATTATTAAGAGAAATATACTTGAATCTCATTGGTATATGAAATTGTCAGCTTCCTTTTACATCATTTAAAAAGCTAATATATTGTTCTTGATTACTAGTTTGACATATTTACCTTGTAAAATAAGACATGGTCATATGATGACCCATTTAATGATTGCATCACTTAGCAGTGGAAGTTTTGGTCTCAATTGTGATCGTAAGTCAAGGACTACCTGTAGTCCTGAAAGACATTTCCAGTACCAGCGTGTGTTCATATTCGTAGAAAGTGTGCAAGTTGGAGCAAACACAAACCCCATGTACTAGTGCCTTGCAAGAGTACATACAATATTATTGGGATGTTTTCCCCCCTAACTGAACTAGAAGTTTTAAAGAAGAATTAACACAGCATTCAGCTTACCTGAAATTTAATTTGAGAAAGAGAGAAGAACTAATGAAAAAGACATGCTCTGAATGGGTTTCTACAAAATCTGTGTGCTGCATCTAGAATTCAGCATCCTAGCTTTAAGCTAACTGTGAAGACATGGGGCAGAGTTGCTCATTGTAATGTTACCAAAACTTTATCTTCTAAAGAATGATATAATGTTGTTACTTAACAACTACGATGATTGTAATATTTGCTGCATACTCTAACGTGATTGGCTTAATCTATATTTCAAAACATATTTTAATTCATTAATGAAATTTATATCCCGGTGCAAACAAAGGGACTCTGCAGTTTACAGTATATATAAAACTTACAAGTAATCTGAATAAAAATAACAATAATCAATTAAAACTCAACACAAAAACATAAAACACAAAATATTAAAAAATGAAAGAAAAACACAGGGAAACATGAAAGAAAAGTAGCTAGGAAACAATATGGCATCAAATGTAAACTTAAGAAAAGACCCTCTGAAATAATTCAGTTTTTAACATTTTCTGGAAAGCCAGCAAGGGGGAGGCCAATCTGATCACCATCAAGAAGCTTTTCAAAACATTGGTGCTCCTATAGAGAAGAAGCACCTTCTAGCTTCAATCCCTCAAGCTCTAAAAAAAGGTGGGATAGTAGCTGTTCTAAGGTCAAGCCAATATTGTTTGGAGCAAATGATCCTGTAAGTACCCAGGTAACAAGCCATAAAGATAAAAACTAGCACATTCAACTTTTTACTAGACAGTGCAGGATCTACAGAATCATATGTTCCTAATGATGAGATCAGGACACACACACACATTCTGGACAAATCACAATTTTTGACTAATGTTTAAGTGTCCTATGTAATGTGTCCTGCAGTAATCTAGCTGGGTGATAATGAGGAAGCAAACTTCACGACATTAGAGAGCCCTGATGTGCATTCAACTAAGGTTCAGCTTCAGCCTATTCTCCCCCATACAGAAACATAGCCACAAGTACTACAAAGGATGTTAACAATATCTCTCTTATAGCATATCCCTATCCTTCAGTTACCTTCTCAGTAAATATATGGCAGTCTGCAGAATATGAGTTTTGTGTATTTGTCTATGTATCTATTTGTGTGCGCGCGCTCGTGTGCACACGCACGCACATTTCTGTCTCTGTTATAATATCAGTAAATTAGGATAATAATGCCAGGAATGCAACAGAATATTTATGAATGCCCAAAGAAAATACTCATTTCATTTAAAAACACAGGATTAATTTTGATCTTTGTTTAGGATTTCTGCCATGGGAACTCTTTCCTAAGTTTCAGAGGGAATTTCTTACAACCTGAATTAAAGGACTTAAATTTCGTATTTGGACACTGTTCTTGGGCTTGAATTGGAAACTTTTCTTCTCCTCTCTCTTTCCTATAAGTTAAACCTGTGATAAGTAATTGTCACACTTAGTGCGTTTGTACAATGCTAATTCGAAGTGACATGTCCAAACTGGCCCTAGTAACATGAAGAAACTTAACAGGTGTGAGGGGTGGATCTTCCCATGGGCTCTGTTGCACTTCTAACTAGAGCAAAACTAGAGAAAAAGTGAAATGAACCTTGAATAAATCTGTCAGCAGTAATTATCTCAGCAGCACTTTATGAGAGGATAAAGTATGCATTGGTGCTGGTGGAAAGTGAACACACTCCACTCTAGTGATTTGGGGGTAGGCATCCAGTTATTATTTAAAAATAAAAGTTAATTCCTGATGTTATATGTACATTTTTTCATAATAGAAATAAGTTCATTTCTTCTGAAAAGATCAAGCCAATTGGTTTTAAGGCATTATGCTAATTGTAGAAACACTACAACTTTTAAAGAGAAATGAAATAATCAGTACACACGTATATGACATTTTTTGTTAATTTTGGGAAAAAAAATCAATATAGTTTTTTTGAGTTTTGGTGTTCCCACTCAGCATTCTTACCCCCTTCTCTCACCATCCTCTCTGATTCACTGCTGAAATGATTACACGTTTTCATTTTCTGTTTTGGTTATCACAGTTTTAAGATTGTGATCAAACATAAACACAAGGTTACAATCTTAATTAAGATTTTGCTTAAATAAGCCATCTTTACAAACTGTGATGAAATTGACTTGTTTCATAGAAATAGAAAAAACCAGCTGTTGAATTTTGGTAAGAAGTTGTACTTAGGAGAAGCAACTGACCTAGAGAAAGAAAAGTTCTATGTCAGCCCTGCTGGAGATTAGCTTTCTTCTTGAATGAATAATCTAGAAATAATTATTATTGCAAAATATAGCCAACCACTCTTTTATCAGTTCAGCTTTTAAAAACTAGTGATGAATTATCAAAATATACAAAATGCAATCTCTCTCTCCCCTCCCCCCTCCTCCTCCCCTCTCTCTCAGTTATAGCAGCCTGTTGACTGCCACCCCTTTGCATCCAGAATACTGTTCTTCCTTATTTTGCTCCTGTCTTTTTTGACCACCAATCATTAAATTGGTTAGCAATTTGAGAAGATATGAAAACAAAATGCTGTGATGACACATTGTACCCTGCCAATGGTCACACCCTGTTATTTGAAAGACCTGGTGTTTCATATGAACCT
This sequence comes from Aparallactus werneri, assembly GCA_032468035.1. NCBI lineage: Eukaryota > Metazoa > Chordata > Lepidosauria > Squamata > Lamprophiidae > Aparallactus > Aparallactus werneri. Next base: position 179,117 of record JANHFQ010002247.1, read on the forward strand.
GACCTGATTATCAGGCAAAGTGTATTTGGTTCTACTGCTTCCTACAACAGCTACATCGTGATTAAGAGCTTTTTTTCATCTGGCTTTGATTCTTTGGAGTCAATTCCCTCTGGGATGGTGCATGTAATTGGCTCACTTAACAATTTAAAAAAGCACTAAATCTCTCCTTTTTCATAGGTCCTTGTGAAGTTGCTTTAAAATAAATAAATAAGTAAGGTAAAGGTAAAGGTTTCCCTCGCACATACGTGCTAGTCATTCCCGACTCTAGGGGGGCGGTGCTCATCTGCCTTTCAAAGCTGAAGAGCCAGTGCTCTGAAGCCAGTCCGAAGATGTCTCCGTGGTCATGTGGCCGGCATGACTAAATGCCGAAGGCGTATGGAATGCTGTTACCTTACAACAAAAGGTGGTCCCTATTTTTCTACTTGCATTTTTACATGCTTTCGAACTACTAGGTTCGCAGAAACTGGGACAAGTAATGGGAGCTCACGCCGTTATGCAGCAATCAGGATTCAAACCACCGAACTGCCAACCTTTCTGATTGACAAGCTCAACGTCTTACCCACTGAGCCACCTCATCCCCTAATAATAATTAAAATAAGTAAATAATTAAAAATAAGTAAACAAACAAACAAATTAATGGTTACCTGTTAGACTTTATGCATTATACTGTATATAGATAAAACAATATTATTAGCTTAGATTGGAACCTCCTTATTTTATATTATGTGATTGGAATGCACTATGGCAGGGGTGTCAAACGATTTCATTGAGGTCTGCATCAGGGTTGTGTTTGACCTCGGAGAGACAGAATGTGTGTGGCCAGGGTGGGCATGGCCAGCTCAACATCACTCGTGTTGGGGGCGCCTGTGGAGGCCCAAGTGCTCTGCCAGTGAAAATTGGTTCCCGAGCTCCATTTTTGGCTGTGACAACCTCCTGCAATCCTGTGCCAGTGAAAACGGAGCTCGGGAGGGCCCTCCCAAGCTCCATTTTCACTTCAGAGGCAGCATGGGCCAGACCTTCACTGTTTCCAGGGCAGTCCCATGGGCCACATCTAAGCACACCGCAGTCCGGATTCAGCCCCCAGGCCTTGAGTTTGACACACCTGCACTAGGGTATCAGTTGTTTTATTGTATCTATATTATATTTAGTTATAAGTGCATAAATAATAAAACCACAATACATAAATAAATCACTACAATTAATTATTTTTATAATTATATAATTATTATATAATTATTATATATAAATATAATAATTATTTTTCACTAGTTCTTTTTAATTTCAATACTTTCTACAGGATTATGTTTTTTTATTTTCCTCCTTAAATTATTACTTTCGAGTTGGAGGTGAGGATATGGTAACAATAAAGGTATTGTAGATAGCAAATAAATAGACAAGAGATCAAAGTAGTGAAATCAGATTAAATTACCTTCATTTTGAAGGCCTGCATGAGTGGAGGGTTCATATCTGTGTGGGAGATCCTTCTTTATCTATAGTGGTTCTCCACAACAATACATCAGGAAATTCCAAAAACTCAGTTGATGAAGTCTTCCTGGATGAAGATATTTTCCTTTGCAGAAACTCACTAAAACTCAATATGATTTATAAAGATTTATGCATGTTGAGCTCAGAATTCTGTAGTGTGTCAATCTCTGACAGAGTGAAGTGGTCCAGTTTGAGTGTTAAAAGAATTTATTAAGGCTGATGCCAACCCTGAAGCTGGCCTGCCTGAAGCCATCTTGGAGCTTCATTGCTGCCACACTGGAGCTGAGGGATAGGGAGGGGGGAATTAGAGATAGTTGGGGCTGTATAAAACAAAATATTTTCTCTTGGGAACCAAAGACATTCTCACACCTGGTCGGAGGAAGGAGGAATGATGTCACCTGGCCAGCAGATGCTGCCTTGATTGGGCCATGTGACTGACTGTTTGGAATGGGGGGGGGATTTCACTTTTACTTAGGTGAAAACCATGGGACCCTTCAGAATCGGTTTCACCAGATATGTGCCAATATGATATTTCCAATAAAACTATTCTTTGAGGAATCTACCATATATATTCGAGTATAAGTCTAGTTTTTCAGCCCCCAAAATGGGCTGAAAAAGTCAACTTTGACTTATACTCGGGTCAACTGATTTTCAGGGACCTAAGGTGATGCCCGTGCAGCACATGCCAAACACACTGTGTTAGCATCAATTTAGACCCCAAAATCAGCTGTTTTAGTTAGTCAGCCATTTTGAAATTTAAACTTTTTAATTTTTAAAATTATTTTTGCTGGGCTCTCCCAGCAAACAGCAAACAGCTGTCCTGCTGCAAACAGAGCGAATAAAGGTAGCTATAGGCTGCAGGTGGGTGGGAGAGCCCAGCAAAAAGAATAATTCAAAAAATAAATTCAATTTTTTTTCAAAATGGCCGATTGTAACTAAAACAATTTAGCACTTTCAGGGCTAAATTGATGCCACAACTTATACACGAGTCACTAACTTTCCCCAGTTTTCATGGGTGAAACTAGCTGAGTACCCAGAGTTGCCCGTGGTTTTTGTCTCTGTGTGTGTGTGTGAGAGAGAGGGTAGGATTGGAATGGGGAAATGAAAGTTAGAAATAAAAGAGGAGGCAGTGAAATGTAGAATGGTCAG
>JANHFQ010002248.1:135437-148550 GCA_032468035.1 Aparallactus werneri
GATCCAGCCCACAAAATAAATTTTCTGCATCTGAATAATTTATCAAAATAATATTTATTTTCCCCACAAGGATCAGAACCAATTTTGTAGGATCCAGATTCCTGGGTCTTGCAGCATCCAAATAAAGCTTTTGATTTACACCACTTCCATAACATTTGGAACTGAAGCAAGTCTTTTCATAATTACTATATAGAATAAACTGCTAGAGATTACTGCTTTGTTTCAAGAAGTAGAACTGTAACAGTTCAGGAAATAAGATGTTTTAGTGCACTCTTGTTAGCAGACATGCTTCTCGGTATACTGTCTGTGCACAAAGTGAACACTCAAAATTTCCATTGTAAAATAAATCTGCCTCAGTGAGCAACAAACTGAGTCAAGCTGCCATTTTATCCCTTACACCTGCAGTTTTAAGACAAAACTTTGCCAAACATTACATAATCTTTTTATTATTATTATTATTAAATGAGAAAATCTCATTCTCTTACATTATCACATTGCTAGTCAAGAGAAATGCTGCAGTGATGAAGAAAGGCAATGTGGAAAAAAGTTCTCATTTCTACAACATCCATTTACAAAGAAATTAAAAATCAGGTTCAACACAGCTCATTAGCATAACAATCTTAGGTTCCTTCATGAGGAGTCCCAAAGATCCTCCTTCTACTGGTGCATATCACTACCATAAGAGTATCGTTCTCCTTTTTCAACATTTCTTAAATTGCATGAGATGCACTACAAATCTTCAACTCTTCACGCATCATCATCTGATGTGTCACTGCTGCTTGTCTCTGTATCTTCATTCTCAAGCATTGTTTTGAAAGTGCTGTTTTTCCAGGGATTGAACTTGAAGTCACAGATGAGACCATTTTTTAGGATGCAATTTTTTCTGAGGCCATTTTTTTGCAACTGAAATAGAAAACAAACAGAATTAGCAGTCTTAAAATTGACTTTTTGGGTTTTATACTTGTCAACAAAACATAGCTTTATATATTTTTAATAGTACAGAAGACAGTTTCTGTTTTTAATTTTGAGTATCTGTGACTCTTTTGGTTGATTATTGCACAGTAAGCCAGGATTTAGGGAGAATTTTTTTCATTTAGAGCTGAAAATAGTAATTACACTTCCAAGTGTACAAAATTGAAAAAACTCCTTCAAGTAAGGAATGATAATCAATAATCTTCTTCCAGTCTTCTTTCCTTCCAGTAGAAAGGGCAAGAGTTGAAATACATAAGGGCAACTTCAAGTTTAATGAACCAAAAGGAAATCTTTTAAGAGTAGATGTAAATTCTGACTGAGTCCCAATTAGAGCACTTTGGGGGGAAATGGGAGTAGATTGTAAATGAAGTATTTGAATATAAGTACGATATCCTCGACTTAAGACTACAATTGGGACTGATATTTCTGTTGTACGTCAATGAGATCATAAAGCGAGACATGGGACCAGACCCAATTTAATGATCATTTTACTGTGGTTGTTAAGTGAATCCTCATTAAATGAACAAACTATAAGTAAAAAGACTTGGTTATGTTGGAGGACAGGCAGCTATGCAAGCTTGCTTGAACCTGCAAAGTGGCAGTAAAACTAAAATGGGTATCTGGTTTTCATTTTTATTTCTATGTTTATTATCAAAAACAGAATAATCTCCACTGATATCATTAATTTAACATGTGATAGGTACTAGAGAAAGTCTAGTGAGATAGGTCAGTTAACTGCTACAAAAGTTGGGAGGAGGAAGGAAGAATGGCAGAGCAAGAAAAAATGGAATAGCCACCATAGGCTCGACTACTATTTTGCACTTCAAAACAATGGTTGTATTTCCTTGTAAAAGGATTGTGAATACTTAAAAAATTACTTTGGATCTTGAAAAGCCATTGCACTCTTCTCCTATTAAGACTTCTATACATTTTAGGGGGAATCCTCATGGTACTAAAATATTGCCCATTATTGATTTGCTGTAATATGAAACTTGGTTTCTCCCTCTCTTCTCCTCATGGTTTGTTCAGCAATTAACTAGTATTTAAAATTAGTTATCCTGATCCACGCACCAAGACATAAGCAGAATGAGATCTAGAATCCTGATTTATTTCAAAGAAAGGACAAGTCAACAGCTTTCTCGGGGGGTTTTCTGCTTGCCTATGTGCTGCCAAAATATAATTCATCACATGTGTAAACCCTTCCACAATGAGACATGGAAAATTAAATAGATCAGGCTTCACTGGCTTTTGAAATCGTCAAATATTACACCAACAATAGGATACAGAAATTACTTTAGGAAACACTAAATAGGTATCCTGATCTATACTTTGCTCTATAAAATGTTTCACTCTGAACACATTTTGTGCTAATTTATCTTACCTGTTCACTAATGATCTGAAATTCTCTCATTTCATCTTCAGTTAGTGGAGCACAAGTGTCATCATTTTCACTGTCTTCCTGCCAACCCATTTCCTTTAACAACCTTTTAAAAAAGGGAGAAAGGTCAATATTCTTCATTAGATTTATATTCTGCCTTTTAATAAGAAGCTCAAGGTGGCATATGAAGCCAGTATAAACTCCACAATGATCCCCAGACACAATTTAGTTATGTGAAAAAGGGACATTTACAACATTTATTTGCAAGACTTTTCAACTTGGAAAAAATCCTCAGAAATTCATGAACCTGTAGAAAAAGTGCATCTACCTCTCTGGCTTGATATTCCCACCCTCATGTTAAATATAAGGTTCAGAAATATTTACATTTTTATAACCATTTCACCATAGTTTATTTTCAAAGTCAGATTACAGAAAGCAGGAAACCTCTCCTACTCCTGCTCTATTTCTACAGAGCAGTCTATCTATAGAGATTCTCAGTCATCCAGGTCATGGTGCTTTCTTGTTCTTTCTTTGAAGATGTTTTGCTTTCTATCCAACAAGCTTCTTCAGCTCTGACTGGATGATGGGGAATGGAAGAAGGAATCATACGACATCATCTATCTCCAGTCTTCAACACTTTCAGCAGTTCCAAGAAGCTCCACGCCCATTTGCAATACTCAGGTGACCCTGAGGACACATATAAACCTCCAAGTGGCCTCAACAACTCTCTAAAAGGATGCAAATGACCAGCTGTCTGCAAAGAATTTAAATCCTTCCACTCTCCACCATCCAGTCAGAGCTGAAGAAGCTTCTTAGATAAGAAGTGAAACATCTTCAAAGAAAAACGAAGTCCAGTTGCCTCTTGAAAAAGCACCTTTGGGACAGAGTAATCCATCAATAGATTGTACATCAGGGATTTAGTTCAGAATTAAGAAAAAAGCAGATTCCTACTCCTATTTTGATCATATAATTTGTTTATCTTGAATTTTAAAAAAATGAAATAACCAACTAAAATAACAGTTTAAAGATAAATTATTTGAATAAATGGGTCACATATAGCCTTTTCTTCTGCCAGTGAATAAAATAAAATTATTTTAATAAAACCAAAATACTTACCGATGTTCTGCCTCAAGTGAACTCGAAAGGACATCAGTCTGTGGAAATGCTGAAGACTGGATCATCTGCTGAGGACTCTCATTTTCAAAATTCCGGTTTATATCCCTCCCTTGATGGCCACTGTTGCTGTTATGTAAATTAAATTCATCATCATCATCATCATCCTGTTAAAGAAGTCACATATCTGAGTAAATTCCAAAAAGAAAAAAAAAAGATTTACAAACAGTAAGTTGTAGACAAGTTCATACATTTGGAAAATGCCAAAATTAGGAAAGGCTAAATTTTGTCCCCAGGAATGTGCAGGTATTTGAAATGGACATGGGAAAGTGCTTTAGACCCAACATATGTGTCCTTGTTGTACCTAACAGCAGCATTTTAAAGAAACAGTACCTTTTTGAGGTCTTGCACAATTGCAGTCCCGGGGAAATATGTGCTCAATAAACTTTAATGAATCGGACCCATACCAGGTCAAAAGCACCTTCTCTACTTTACAGGTGAATGTAATGTATCTCCACAAAGAGCTTTCTGCTAAACAATCCCAATAATGAACATACAGCAAAGTAGTCCCTAATTGTTTTAACTGTTTTTACACATATATCCAAAAACTAGGTTATAGGTAGTCTTTGAAAAACAATGTAAAGGAGCCTGCCCGTTATGGTTGCACGTCACAACAGTTGCACGTAATGGCCCCATTCCATGCTCTTCCTGTTGCAAACATTAAACAAACAGGAGAAACATTAAATGAAGCTCAAGATGACTCGGTGGTGGGGGAGGCCCTGAGAAGCCTGCACAGTCCCATGCTTGCCTGTCTCAGTTCCCGCAATGCTATCCCCACCCTAAGGCATCGTGTGCTCCGCTTCTCGCTGGGATCCCTACAGTCCTTCAGGTTCCTTTCCCACCCAGCAAGCAAAGGGAGATCAGGGCAAACAGAGTTTGGAAACCCTGGCAAGGATGGGGAAAACAGAACACACAAACTCTGGCAAGAAAGAAGACATCCCATCCAAGGACTTGCAGGACTCAAGCGTGCTTAGGGCACAGCAGTACACAACTTACTTTTCTGTTTTTTTCAGCTGCTAAGGGAAGCAACTAGGACCCGAAAGGATCAATTTCTTACTCAGTCAGCCTCCTGGCAAACTCCTCCTATTTTGCAACAGGTTCAATTCTAGTGATACCGCAGAGTTTTTTAAAGAAACTATTTTTTAAAGAGGCTCCATAAAGTACATAAGCACATGGACCCTCTTTTACAAAAAAAACTGTACAGTATCACAAAAAATATGATGTAGGAGCAGCAACACATGTGCTGACCTATTTGCTTTTATTTTTCTATTTGTTTCTCTTTAGTTCTTTACATTTTTCATTGCTTTTATATACAAAATAACTCTGAACACATAAGCTTTCTTAGACGTATGCTTATTAGCACAGAAAAAAGGACAAAACTAAGTAGTACTGCTGCTTGTTTTCCCAACCATTATGAATATTCACAACATGCTATCAAAATTCTACCTTAAGAGATTCAAGGGTCCCTGAGCTAAAGACTAGAATTTAACTGATTCAGTATAATCACATATATTCTGCTAATTAACATACCCATTATTATATAAATCCTAAATAACTACCACAAATTTGAGCAATGGACTAGAACTATAAAGTTTTATATTAATTACTGATATTATGCACACATTATCTTTTTATTTCCTAACATTTAACTGGGTTTTTTAATTGATGCTATTCTCTTTGGTTTATATTCTGGTTTAACTATTTATTATGTGAAAAGGCAATAAATGCTTATCACATATAATAAACAATGTTAGGCACCTAAGTTCCGTAGCATTGACAGAAAAATAAATAATGGATAAACAAACATATTCTCTCCACAACTTGCTGTACCTTCTCTTGCTCAACACAATTTTCATCATGTTCTTCTACTGGATCCCGTTTTAACATCTTCAAAAATTCACTCTTCTTATCAGTGCGTGTTCGTGTTAATTTGGTTAAACGAGGCTGACCAAGTTTATCAATTGGAGATAAGGAATTTGACCGATTACACTAAAAAAAAGAAGACATGTAATGAGAGGCAAAAAATTTCTTGTTCTTGTTTGATCAACTAGGCATTTTAGGTAGCATAGATTGTTTCAATTTAATTTTTCAAAATTGTCATGGAGACAATTATTTTGACAAAATATATTTTGACAAAAATAGTACCTCTTTCACTGACTTTTGTAATCCAACAGGCTTGGCAGTATGTCTTAAAGCATTAAAATTTCCACTACCATATGCAGAGTCAGGAGGAAATGAAGGCCCAGTTTTGTTCTCTTTTGTTTGGCTTTTCCACTGTGTGATCTAAACATATCAAAATAGCAGAATATTTTTGTGCTTAGGTTGATAAATAACTTAAAAGTATCCAACAATAAGTCGTCCTTTACGTTTATTTTAATGTAACAATGTAATTTACTGGTATTTTAAAACAGCAAAGATGAGGAAAAGTCCCTATACTGAGGAAGAAATAAAAGGAAGAGACAGCAATGAATTGTAGACATCCCCGTAATGCCCACAATTGAGTAAAATTAAGTTGATAAGTACAAGCAATTTCATATTATGGTACTGTTACAAAGTAAGATAAAAATTGCAAGAAAAGTCCCTAAGATATCCACTTTTCTTTTCAATGGAAAGGTATCCTCAGGCTCACACCCACTGCTTGTGAAGCATACATATGTTTTCTTACATTAACTGGGAAAGCAGTGGATGGGCAAAAGTAAAAATGGCTGCAAATGGCCCTCAACTTATGTACAGCTGCCTAGCAAACGTTCGAAGTTACAACAGACCCCGAAAATGGTATCTATGATCCAGATTTGAAGTTACAGAATTCACCTTTCACATGACTGCATGTTGGGTATTCAGCTATTGGCCTACATTTATAGCTATTTGCGGTGCCCCACAAACATGGGACTGCGATTCATGTTGTTCCCACAAATTGGTCTTTACTTCCTTTATTTGATTATTATCAAGACTTATGACCAAAATTGTGGGCTCAATTATGGTCATAAGTCAAGGACTAGCCATACAGCACCACAGATGGAAAAGCAGAGATGCCTTTGAACCTGAGCATGACAATTAACCATCGCATGAGAGCACAGGGGACATTTGCATTTTGCAATATTTAAGCAGGGCAGGGCTTCTTCTCTCCCTCTTTTATCCATCTATTATTTTTCCATCCAGATTTATTTTTCACTTTTCCTTTCTAGCAGAACCACTGTTTCTCCACCACCATTCTGCCCCCACTCCCTTTCTTTGCTGTTCATGCAAGTGAAAGTGATGTACACAGCTATGAGAATAACCCCCCTCTTCTCTGTGATAGAATTGATAGCTCTGGTTTAAAAAGGTGGAGAAGATGTACTTTTTATTTTCATTAAGTACAATATTTTCAAATCTTACCTTTGCTGGTGGAATAATCGGTTTAGGAACTAAACCTTTATAGACATTCAGGCCAGTTCCATTCCCAACCAATTGTGATGAATGAATATTTCCTCCCACAGGGAATCCAGATATCTGCAAATCTTTTGTATTGCCTTTTTTAATAATCAGCATTCGTGGCGATCTAGATTTAGGATTTAGAGGGTATTCTATAAAGACACAAAAAATATATGTCATTCTAGATCATGGTTACATTTAAATCAGAAATACAGGTAGTCCTCAACATACAATCACAATTGAGAACAAAATTTCCATTGCTAAGCAAGGCAGTTAAGTCAGTCTTGCCCCATTTTACGAACTTTCCTACCACGGCGTTTAAGTGAATCATGCAGTTGTTAAGTTAGTAAACAGTTGTTAAATGAATCTGGCTCCCCCACTGACTGCTTGTCAGAAGGTCGCAAAAGTTGATTGCATGACCCTGGGATACTGCAACTGTCATAAATATATGCCAGCTGCCAAGCATCTTAATTTTGAAATGTGACCATGGGGATATTGCAATGGTTTTAAGTGTGAAAAATGGTCACACGTCACTTTTTTCCAGTGTTGTTGTAAATTTGCACAGTCACTAAATGAATGGTTGTAAATAGAGGACTATTTGTATACAGTTGTTGAAATGCTTTAGATAAGGTATTTGCATTCACTAATACTCGTGATACACTCTTTAGACACAGCAAAAGCTATGTCTAAAAACACAGTACGCAATAACTCTCCTCCAATTATTGAGTCCCAACAGATCAGGAACCAAAATGATTACTCAGAAACAAGATCACAACACTCTTGGAAACCAATGTGTGCAGAAATATTCAAAAGAAAAAAAAAATCCAAATCATTAACGAGAATTAGCATGGAGAGCAGCCCTGCAACACAAACTGAAAGCAATGCAAAATAAAATAGGGAAGAACAGTTATTGAGACAAAAAAAAAGTATAAGCCCCAAATAGATATAATTTTTAAATACCCCTAAGAACATTCTCAAAGGCTCCTAGGCACTAAGAAAAAAGCCTGGAAATCCTAAAATGTATGTATGCAAACACACATATACATACATAAAAAGGTAAAGGTTCCCCTCGCACATACGTGCTAGTCGTTCTAGTCATCTCCGTATCAAAGCCGAAGAGCCAGCACATCTGAAGACTTCTCCATGGTCATGTGGCTGGCATGACTAAACGTTGAAGGCACACGGAATGCTATTACCTTCCCACCAAAGGCAGTCCCTATTTTTCTACTTGCATTTTACATGCTTTTGAACTGCTAGGTTGACAGAAGCTGGGACAAGGTAACAGGAACTCAGTCCATTACGTGGCATTAGGGATTCAAACCGCTGAACTGCCGACATTCCTGATCAACAAGCTCAGCGTCTTAGCCACTGAGCCACCGCGTCACGTCATACATATGTACACACATTTACAGTAAAGATTTCATTGTATGGTGGTAGATATGTATGTATCACACACACATTAAATCTTTACTGTAAACATAATGCAATACTGCAATCACAAATCCCAAGTTATAAATATTACTTCAGATGCACTTGCTGAAAAATTAATTAATACTGTTTGTATAATATAAAATAATAATCCTAATGTTCTTACCCCAAACACCTTCAGCTAATGATTTATTCTGGTTTGGTTCTCTCTCATGTTCAGGATTCAGGGATGGCTAAAACAACAAATCCACAGCTTGGTTAGTTTAAGTTCCATTAAAACATTGTAGTTGAATTCTCATTTTTTAGATTGCAAGAACCATTATCAAAGAACTCTTGAATCAGTAAGAGGAGATAGTGAAATTGGTAAACTAACCATACTAGTCAGATGGAAAGTATAATCATAGCGAGGGTATAATCTGAATGATTTATATTGGCCTGCAAGATAAACATCAAATATGAAAACAGGATGAGATCACCACAGTGAACTTAGTAACTGAATAACATTTGGTCTAGTATCATTAGTGGTAACATGGTTACCATTTTCTTGAGAATAAGGTTGGACGACAAGACACAACTTCCAAGATTATTTTTTGGGAATTCTCTTAAAATGAAGATACCTTGCATGTAAGAAAAGGCAGCAACATCAAGAACAGTTTTATGCCAACAAAAAACAAAAAACAGGAAGGGAAGTTGGGTGTTTCTGGACTTGCAAGTTGAATTGTGGAAGTCCTTGGGCAGGAAGAAACCTGGAGGATTGCAAACTCCAGCGGGCCTGATCTTCCTTTGCTTGCTGGATGGGAAGGAAGATGGGAGGCTTGCAAGCCCCAGCTGATTCATCCCAGCTACATCCACCTGATCTCTCTTGGGCCCTGCAGAGTGGGATTGGGGAGGGGGGATTTGAGCACTGCAGCATCCCTGCAGTCGTTCATAAGGGTGAATGACTATGGAGGTGCTACAGCACCTTAACTCTGAAACCAAGTTGTAAGCAGCTTTTGGGGAGTCTGTCATAAATTTGAATGGTCACTAAACAACCTGTCATAAGTCAAGGACTACCTGTAATATCTTCCCAATATCAAAAACTAACAGTAATTCCATGAAATGTTCTGAATAGTTTCCTTCTGCAAGTACCTGAATGCACTATGATAAACTTACAAAATCTTCAGCTTCAAATTGTTTGGGCTCTTCCTTCCGTGTCTTTTTCAGAGTCTCACATTCAGATGCTTTGTTTTCCTGTGATCCTTGGCTTTTTCCAGACTGAAAGCTCCTGGTGCGAGCACGTGAACTTCCATTATGATATCCTGCTCTATAGTTTGAGTTTTCTGTTCCATTTCTGCCTTGTGAACGCCAACCATTTCTTTCTTTTCTTCCTGAATGCCCTTGAATAAGATTTAAAAAATTAAAATTAAAATTACATGCCATGTCGCACAAAATTTATTATAAGAAAGTGTAAGTGAAACATGTTAACTGAACATTTTAAATTAGTTCAGTTTAATAACTGATTCTACTTTACATGTATGAAGAGTCTTTGGACAATATATATCTCCCCAATGACTTGTAAATTCCAGAAAGAAGCAAGAAACAGTAAAGAGTTTTATACAACTCTAATATAATAAGCATAATGTATCTAGTGATTTTAAGATGTTGCAGGGGACTCAGAACTATGCTAACAATATTTTTTATTCATTCTATCTATAAATTAAAACTTGTATACCAATTTTTTTAGAATCTGTATAATCCCGCTGTAATTGAAAATATATGATTTACAAAGTAAATCTACTTAAATCTTGATTCTATGTAAATAAAATATGTTGATGCCTTATTCAAAGACAAAAAATTACATAACAAACCTCCATTTGAATGGCCACAACTAGGATCCAATCCATCAGTAGAGTTATGCCGTCTACGACTAACTTCATAACGATTTTCTGTCCATGAAAAGGTGTTGGAATGTTTCTCAAAATTCAGTGATGACTAAAGATGAAAACAAATATATGCTGTTTGAATCAGAAGTACAAATTAATCAACAAACTATTATGTAAATTTGCAGAGGACTATAATCTTGTTTCAATAGCCAACTACTACACTCTAATGCAATCTCATCCTTACAGTTTAAACATTCTAACATTAAAGAAGAAAAATAAATTATACTATATATACTACATCCATTTAAATATTCAGAATAACTGAATAACTGAGCTGAAAGGGAGGTCTTCTATTGTTATAAAAATGCACACTGAAACGTATACAGAAAACTAACCTACTCGTCATTCTTCCTCGATTTTTCTGCTTAAATCTTTTGTAGGACGTTTAATAGTCAAGGATATGATATTATTCAAATTTTCTAAAAATGTTGATACTACATACAATCTATCTTTTGAGCACATGGTGGAGCTAGTGTTCTATTAATCTTGATACTGCATTCAAAGAAAGTTGCTGCTAGTTTTATTATTTTTTTACGTTTCAAACTGTAGATCTCCGGACTATTGTGAAGTGGGAAAAAATTGATGCTTGGAATGGAAGTACACATGTATTCTATTTTGTTAATATATAAAGATAGAATTTTACCTCAAAAAATAAACCACATTCATAAAATTAAAAATCAAAAAGTACAATGTAAATTGTCTTTCAACTTATTTCCATTTCGTTTCTTGTACTGCTCCATACCCAGTTAAATTTTACAGAGAAAGAAATAACATTTTTGTTGACCAGTTATAAGAAATATTAACAATAAATATGAAGCATTTATTTCAGTTATAATAAGAATACAGTTCACCACAAAAATAACACTAAGAAGCCAAATTCAAAATAGTGGTTAAAATAGATGTTATTAAAAATAAGAACTGAAGTCTAGGTTCCTATTTTGAAATGTATATCAAATAATAGAAAAAAGTAAAGATAAATATTTGAAAAAACACCAAAACATTTTAATTGCAGTTTTTATGCTGCTATTTATCTTACGGGACTTTAAAAAAATACAATGGGCAGAATTCCCCCATTGCACCAAACATCTGGGTTAAAAATTCCTTCTTTACCCTGCCCCTCAGTACTTCCTTCAAAACCTGTTCTGGATGGCTGTAGCACCTACCATTGCTAGGTAAACTAAAGAAAGGAAAAGAAAAATTTTCCTATATTAGTAATTTAATAAATAGCACAAATAACCTTTGATGATGGTGGTGGAGTAGGAAAATTAAGCCAGGCTGGAGCAAAGTCATGCTGCGCCATTTAGGTCCAGTCTTCCAATCAGTGAAACAAGGCTTCAACACCTCATGACAATACCTGTCAAAGAAATGTTGTAAATTTTTAAGTATGACATACTTTAATCCTGGGGCAATTAATTTCAGAGTTTTTTTAAAAAAAACAACTAGAAATTTATTTTATTATTTATTTATTAATTATATTTATACCCCGCCCTTCTCCTGGGACTCAGGTCGGCTTACAGGGCAGAATAAAAACAATATATACAGTTTAAAAATTAATTAAATAGAGCCCTTTTAAAATAATGATTAAATTTAAAAATTCATTAAATTTAAAAATTCATCAAAATACAACTAAAGAACACAAATACATAATACACTTTGCACAGCTTATTTAGAAAAGAATGTTAGATGGACAAGAAATAGAGGTCTCATATTTTGAAGAATTTTAAATGTCAACAAATTTAATATTGACATTATCAAAATTCATATTTATTTAAAAAAAGATTTATATTAGCATCCTAAATGAAGTTTGAAAGTGAAAAATGTTTCCTGTACAAATGCTTTAATCAGAACTTCCCGCTATGCAAATGGAAGAATATCTTCAATTCATACTGAAGTTCTCAATACAGTTATTTGCACTTCACCTAGTTAAGTCTCACTGGGAGAGCCTTCTCTATGGCTGCGCCGACCCTCTGGAATCAACTATCCCTGGGAATCCGGATCATCCCTGACCTACTGACCTTCCGTAGAGCTGCCAAAACATGGCTATGCCAGCAGGCTTGGGGCCAATGACCCCATTCAAGGGGGGTTTAATTGTTTTTTGAGTATTTTTTTACTGTTTACTGAATATTAAATAATTTTAATTGTATATTGTTATTGTTTTAATGTTGTACGCCATCCTAAGTCCTATGGGAGTTGGGCAGCCTATAAATTTTATTAATAATAATAAAAAATATATGAAACATATTTTGACTCAACATGTACCGACCACAGTATTATTTGCATAGCCTGTGACGAGATGCGCAGCAAATAATTTTAATAAATAAATAAAACAAGGCTATTCACAATTATTCCACAGGTTGGAAAAAGTCAGTTTACATTCCAATTCCAAAGAAGAGGAATGCCAAAGAATGTTCAAACTACCGCACCATCACACTCATTTCACATGCTAGCAAAGTTATGGTCAAAATCCTACAAGCTAGGCGCCAGCAATATGTGGATCGAGAATTTCCAGAAGTACAGGCAGGATTTCGAAGAGCCAGAGGAACCAGAGATCAAATTGCCAACATACGCTGAATCATGGAGAAATCTAGGGAGTTCCAGAAAAACATCTATTTCTGCTTCATTGACTATGCTAAAGCCTTTGATTGTGTGGAACTGTGGCAAGTTCTTAAAGAGATGGGAATACCAGACCATCTTATTTGTCTCTCGAGAAACCTATATGTGGGTCAAAAAGCAACAGTGAGAACTGGACACAGAATCACTGATTGGTTCAAAATTGAGAAAGGAGTTCGGCAAGGCTGTATACTGTCCCCTTGCCTATTTAACTTATAT
>JANHFQ010002251.1:81627-92720 GCA_032468035.1 Aparallactus werneri
ATCTACTCAGCTGTCAGCCTGAAATGTCCACATTTGTTCTCTCCCTCTCCTCCTCCCTCCCCCCTCCCTCCCCCCTCTCTCTCCCCTTCTGTGTGTGTGTGTGTGTGTGTGTGTGCGCGCGTGCGCGCGTCTGTGTGTATTGGGGTTGCAAGGAAAGTCTGTTGCAGCAAAATAACACAAAGATTTGAGCCATGTAAAACAACAACAATAACAACAGATTTATTGCAATTTGCTATCAAGGCCTTTGTCATAATAAATCTGTCAGTTTATGAGAGACCACAATATCTTTTTGTTGTTATTAATCCTCCCTTTCCATGGATCCTCAGTAGCTAAAGTATCTGCTGCCAATCAGGCACTTCTTGAACTGGTGATGTGCTTTTTATAAATGTGACAACTAATTTATTAGTAGTACTTATTAGCATGAAATATTATTTACAATTGTAATCAAAAGGAGAACAGAGAGAGAGAGAGAACATTTTTTAAAAACCCTAAAATAAATAGAAAAAAAAAGATTTACAGACATTGGAAAATTAATTAAAAGTTCCTTTTATGGTAGGAAGGGAAAAAGGAAGAAAGAAAAGTTCTCTACCTATAGGATTCTAGAAATCCATCTTGCCAAAGGATCTTTTTAAAAAAGAACACTATATAGCTGGTGAGGTGCGCCCTCTGGTGATAAACTATAAAATGGCATATATGTAGTCCAAGACCAAAGACTTAACAGGAAAAAATACTGCTCTGTTTCTGGCAACAATAAAACAATGTAAGGCTTGTTCCCACATAAAATGTCAGAATCTACAGAAGTACTACCTAAATATTGCTAAATGATGTTTATTTTCAACGTTCTGAACTAAAAGAATAAAAAAGCATAGCTGGGAAACCTTCATCTTGTAATGTTTGAGACAGCTATATAAGGAAATTTTTGCTTTAGGCTACATCACCTATTTCCTCAAATTTCCTCAAATAAGTCTGACTATTCTTACCTCTATGGAGACTTTCCCCCTCCTTCTGTTTTATCGCTTTCTATCCATGTAGTTCTTGACTTACGACCACAATTGAGCCCAAAATTTTTGCTGCTAAGTAAGACAGTTGTTAAGTGAGGTTTCCCCCATTTTATGACTTTTCTTGCCACAGTTGTTAAGTGAATCACTGTAATTGTTAAGTTAGTAATATGGTTCTTTAGTGAATCAGGCTTTCCCATTGAATTTGCTTGTCTGACGGTTGCAAAAGGTGATTACATGACCACAGGACCTGCAACCATCATAAATACATGCCAGTTGCCAAGCATCTGAATTTTGATCATGTGACCATGGGGATTCTGCTACAGTCATAAGTGTGAAAAACAATCATAAGTCACTTTTTCAGTGCCATTTTTTCCTTCTGCTATCATGATTGTTTAGATTTTTGCAACCTAGAACTTATATCTAGTCTCCAATCTTTCTTTCAAGCCCTTGCAGCCACCTACTTTTCTTCCAAGATAACAGGTGATATGGTATAATAAATTTTACATACCCCAGACTGCCCTTAGAAAATTTTGGAATAAGTGGGGAAATATTACTAGGTACTGCCAAGGATTTCTTAATTGAATCTGCCTTATAGTTTAGAATTGAGATGAAAGCAACAGCATGGAGCAAAGCAGACAAATGGGGCAATTTTTGTGTCATGGTTAAATGGGAACTCAAAAACAGTAACTGTGAGAGGGACCTTGTAGTCCCAGTGGACAATTGCTTAAATATGAGCCAGCAGGGTGTGGCAGCAGCCAAAAAAGCTAATACAATCCTTGGTTGTATAAACAGATGAATAGAATCAACATTTAAAAAGGAATAAGGCCACACCTGAAATGCTGCATCCAGTTTTGGTCACCACATTACAAAAAAAGAGATTGAGACTTTGGAAAAAGTGCTAAGAAGATCGACTAAGATGATTAAAGGCCTGCAGACTAAAACATATGATGAACGGTTGCAGGATTTGGGTTTGGCTAGTCTAGAGGAAAGAAGGAGTAGGTGGGGGTATGATAGCAGTATTCCAGAATCTGAGAGATTGCCACAAAGAGGAGAGGGTCAACTTTTCCAAAGCACTAGAGGGCAGGACAAGAAACAATGGATGGAAGCTAATCAAGGAGAGAAGCAACCTGGAATTAAGGAGAAACTTCCTGACAGTGAGAACAATTAACCAGGAACAGCTTGCCGTCAGAAATTGTGGGTGCTTCATCCACAGGTTTTGGATGAGGTTTTCCATTGAGGTTTTTAAGAAGAGACTGGACAGTCACTTGTCTGAAATGATATAGGGTCTCTTGCTTGAGCAAGGGGTTGGACTATAAAACCTCAAAGATCCTTTCCAGCTCTATTCTGGTTGGTTGGTTGATTGATTGATTGATTTGGTCAATAATTGACTAGTGGAAGGAATCAGCTTATTGTTGGTGCCTTTAAAAGGTAGCAGAACTGAGACCTTGTATAAGGAGCCAGAGAAAGTGAA
This sequence comes from Aparallactus werneri, assembly GCA_032468035.1. Lineage (NCBI taxonomy): Eukaryota > Metazoa > Chordata > Lepidosauria > Squamata > Lamprophiidae > Aparallactus > Aparallactus werneri. The sequence goes on from JANHFQ010002251.1 coordinate 84,100, forward strand.
ACACGGAAATCTTATTCTATGCTTCTACTCTTTCCAAGAGCATACCCAGTTATTAAGAGTGAACAAGATTGAAGTGAAAGTCTGCAGAATTTTTTCAAAAGACAGTGCCCTATGATTCCACCCAGTATATCTTTGTATAGAGTTATAATTTTTTTCTAGAACATGAAAAACTGGCAGAGGCCTCTGTCAGCTATAGTTTTAAGAATATTCTTGAACCCATGTAAAATAGAGTAATACAACTAAATGATGGGAAAGGCATTGCTTTGTTTGAAAATATAGGGTTGTTCTCCAGAAAAAAGGGGGAGGGGGAAGCAGCATCTTCATTTAGTTTCTGGTCAATTGGCACTTTGTGATTAGATTGACTCGATCATCATGACAATCGTTTGTGACAGTGCTTACAACTTGCTTTCAAAATGTGAGAAATCATGAAAAAAGCAGATGTTTTGCTGACTCCTATTCAGTGGATATTTCTTTCATTTTTGCCCAGAGAATCTCCAGACAGCAAAGTTGCTTCTTCACATCCTATTTCAGCTTCCAAGCAATTTTATAGGCTAAGCTGTGAAACAGATTGATTGAACAGCCTCCAAATTTAACTGGGTTGAATTTGAATCTTTATTTCCCCTAGTCCTAGCTTTCAAACTAAGTAAATAAGAAAGCAAGGGAAAAAAAGAAATTAAACCAGAATAAAATTTGCATCTTAGATCAAACATCAAACGTGAGAAGGATGCTGCGAAGGGAAGCCCAAGAAGAATAAGCTATATTTAGAAGAGACCCTACAGCACCCCATTCTACTCAGCTGAAATGTTCTTTCAGAATGATCCTTATTTTTCACAGTGTTTTAAGTAATTGTAATGCTGGTAAGTGTTAATAACATTTGATAATGTTGTTTCAGAAGCAAGCATTAGAATGAATGTGGTCAAGGAAACTGAAAAAGAAATTTGGAAGCTGGGTAGAAATATAAAATGTTATAGCTAGCACTAAAATTTTGGAATTTCTTTGTTTTTTTTCAATCCAGCCACCATAATCAAGTTTTTAATTACTTCTTTAGTTTGGCAAAATGAATGATTGGCCAGTTGAAGGAAAGGCCATGAGACAACCCCTCCCCTAAAAACATAGTCTCTGTGGGAAATTATTATTTGCAGACATTTTCCAATTAGTTGCTAGTGCATAAGAAGTAATGGAAACAGCTTAGTTAGTAAAAAAAAAATATCAGAACATGCTTGCTCTTAATGGAGTTGTGGAACAAGGCGACTACCTGAACAGGGAAATTGAGGGTCACAAGTACAGGGAATAGATTATTATGTTGAAATATATATATCAGGGGCAAAAGTGATGATTATTGCTAGATAATTCAAATGCAAGTTAAGCAATGTTAATAAATGGCTGGATGACTTAAGAGGGGTTGTCTTAAGAAGGGCTTATGGAAAAATATGTATAAAAACTGTACTGTTGAAGGAGTGGCCTTTGCACAGGCCTAATGGGACTGATCCTTATGTGTCTTTTGCGCAAAATAAAGCTTTTGCAAATCTCCATTTTCGGTGTGTAGTTTTATTGGGCATTGCACACTGGGAAGAACCTGTTTTCCGGGACAACACAGTTGTGATCTATGGCCCTCCTGCTTAATCTCCTGCACAGATATTAGCTGGGACAGACCTTTGTGAAGACTTCTACTCTCTTTTCTGATATTTCACTTTCAGTGAGATTTGGACTGGATTATTCCTCAGGTAAGGATACTTCCTTTTACTCAAGGCCTCAGTTTGTACTTTGGCACAGTATGCAAAACCTAGCCCATTTGAGAGATCTATAATGGTGGAAAAGGAGGAAGGAAATAGAAAAAATACTAGCTACAAGATGGAGGGATTCGGTTACAGTGGCAATGGGTGCACTGTTAGAAGGCCTGAATAATCAGGTTAGGAACAGATCATTGTAGAGAAAATCTACCTGCAGTATGTGAGCCCTAAAGTCAACTCTGAGTTCATGTCAGTCACTCAATCAAGTATATTTTTTAAAAAACCAACTCCAGCCATTGTAATGCAAGCCCTTAGGCACTGTATTTACATTGAGATCCACTCAGATGCTCTTATCAGTACATAAAAGAAAAACTGGATGATAACCAAATGACACAAATATCTTTATCAGGTGTGACTTTGGTCTTGAATTTATAGAGCAAAAGATAGTGCCTATAGATGTATTCCATAACACATACTCCTTGCTTTCAAACAATATTAAGTCAAATCCCTATAGCAATAGCAATCACACGCTAGACTTATATACCACTTCACAGAGCTTTAAGTGTTTTACAGAGTCAGCATATTGCCTCCCCCCAACAATCTGGATCCTTATTTTACCCACCTCCGAATGATGAGTCAACCCTATATCTCTCCAGAAGAGGAACTCAGAGGTTAACACAAACTGAGAAAGAGAGAGGCCACACCGCCAATCAGGATGGGATTGATAGTCTGGGAAGATATAATATGGAGTGGTGGAGATCAGAATGTGTTCCTCATCTAATCATAAGGCACTAAACCATAAATAATAAATAGGGTGATACAGGAAAGGCCCATGGAAGAAATGCAGATTCAACTCTCCTTTTTAGTCCTTATGCAGGCTGGCCCTGAATTACAATCCCAATTGAGCCCAAAATTCCCATTGCTAAGGAAGGTAGTTGTTAAATGAGTTTTGCCCCATTTTACGACCTTTTTTGCCATAGTTCTTAAATGAATCACTGCAGTTCCATTACTGGTAGTGATACGTTTGTTAAGTGAATCTGGCTTCCCCATTGGCTTTGCTTGTCAGAAAGTCACAAAAAGTGATCCCTAGACCCCAGGACACTCCAATTGTCGTACATACCAGGTGCCAAGGGTTTCAATTTTAGTCCCGTGACCATGAGAACGTTGCAAAGTTTATAAGTGTGAAAAACAGTCACTAAGTCACCTTTTTCAATGAGATTGTAACATCCAATGGTCACTAAACGAATGGTTGTAGGTGTAAAGCAGATTCCAAAAGGATCACTGTAAAAGATAGGAGGTGGGAATGTCAGCTTTTCTGTCAGGCAAACAGGCAGGCACCCATTATAGAGGTGCAGGCAACCTTTTATCTGACTGTATTTTTCCATTATTTCATTTCCTGGTATCTGAAGGCAGCAAGGGAAGGAGTGTTTGTGTTTTGTTTTGTTTTGTTTTTTGCTTTTTCTTTCATGTATTTATTTACTTTTTTAAAAGTATATGGCTGCCCAACCCACTCTCAATGACTCTCAATGGCTTACAAAGATGAAAATCCAATATAAAAACAGTAAAAAGCAATAACCCTCCACATCCCCCCCCCCCGCGCAACAATCAGTCAATCAAATAAGCCACTTAAAGGGCTCCATCCCACTCTGGGTTCCCCAGGCCCATTGGCAAAACCAGGACGTCTTCACACCCTTACAAAATAATGATGAAGTGGGGGGCATGATGTTCCATGGGGACAGAGCCACAGGGAGGGAGGCACTATGGAAAGGGCCCTTGAACCTGCTAGATGTACCTCCTTAGGAGAGGAGACCCATAGCATTTCCTCCCTCTCTGCTCAGGTGGATTGGGTAAAGGAAAAGAAAGACCTTCTAACTAACTGTATGTTAACTGTTCATTAAATGTAGCCACTACTTCTTTTTGGTCCTCAAACCATTCCCTTTCAGTGACTTGCTACTCATTTTCAGTGGTGGACTCTTAAAAGAACATCCAGCCACAGATGGCCTACTTTTTGCAATAAAGCAATCTATACCTTTGCAGAGTTTCTACACATATCAGTAAGTGAAGCCTCTACCCAGGTTTCTTTCTCTGCAAGCCCTGGAAGAGGCACACGTATGCTAGCTAAGACTCTGTGGATCAGAGGTTGTTCTGCAGTTTTCTCCAGATTTCATAGATATTGGCTGGGTTTTCGTAATATATTAAGCCATGGTAATTTCACTAAGATTTATTTCACAATTAAGAGTTTACAGTTGGTTGGATTCACTCAGCACACCATAGCAACTTTTAAAATGGTCTTCAACTCTGAGAATTCCTTGGCTAGCAAAGGTATTTGGGGAATCCTGAGAGTTGAAACCCATACATTTTAAAATTGCCAAGTTTGAAAAACACTGAACTAAACCAAAAACAATCTTTTGGAATGTTGGTTTTAATAAGAGAATCTGTAGAAATGTTCCTACTGTAGCTTGGCCAGTGTTTGTCATCCCATCAATCAAGCCCTTCCAGTTTTCATCACCAAGTTCCTGAAGTACATGTTCTAGCTATCACAATTTAGAATATATTCTGCATTTAATTTCAGAAACCAGGGTCACTGACCTTTTTGTATATCTACAGATTCCAATTATCAGCAGAGAGAGCATGAGTGCCTCTTCAGTTTCCAATTCCCTCCAAAAGATGATTGGAAATGAAAACTGAGGTTTCCAGAAACAAAGTGCTTGTGATCAGTGAAATGCTGGGGGGAAATGCTGCTTCGAGGTATGGCCAGAGTTTTGCAGTGATGGAAGAGGAGGGGGGAGGCAAGCAAGGGATCCCTTGAGATCTTGTGAAACAGATGGGGAAGCTTAGCAATGCAGATTTAGACTCTGTTGCCATGGTAGGTATAAGAAGAGCCCTGTGTCATCTCAAGTATACTTTTTGTGAGTACTGTCCGCTTTAGCCAAGTTTCAGCAATGGAAAGTATGTAACTCAAGACCATGGTTGGCTCCCAATTTGTGAGGTGACTTCCCAGCCCACCTTACATTAGGGAAGATCAAATAAATACAGGTATGTTCATATCAGGAGCTAAATAATAATATATCATTAACTCCCAGTCAAAATTTTCCAACTTGTTGCTCTTCGCATATTTTGGACACCAGGAATAACTGATCCAGAGGAAAAAAGTTGATCACGAGAACTATCATGATACTAGTGTTATACTCATCCAGGAAGGTTTAACGTTCTGTCTTTTTAATATTTCCTAGATATTTCATTCTTCTAGGAGAGGGGTGGGTGCTAACTTTCTACACTAGTCATTCAACAGCTCAAAGCAACACGCATAGCATTTCTTCCTATTTCTTCCTACAACAACAATCCTGTGAAGTGAACCGGCTGAGAGTGACTGGGCCAAAAGTCATCTAGAAAGGGCTGCCAGTGGCTGAGGGAAGATTAGAAATTGAGTCTCTCTATTTCTAGTCCAACACCTTGACTCTCCTTTCCCATTCGGTGCCACTCATTTCATACCTTTAAATGGGCAACTTCCAGAGGTCTTGCATACTAGCAGAAAGGCCCAGGTAGGAAAACAGGGGAAGAGATGCTTCTTCAGATAACCTGGTCCTAAGCCCTGGAATGCTTTGAAAGTTAAGCAGCACTTTGAATTTGGCTTGGAGGCAGGGGCCTGCGCCCGCAGTGCTGATTGCAAAGCACTAGTGTTAAGCAACTGCAGACTAAAAATGGTTGATATTACTATCCCTTCCCCAACACAGTCTGTAGCTGACTGAAATTCTGAGAGCATTCTCAAAGCAGCTCCCTATACGGTACTTACATTATTGCTGAATTCTCAATCAGAGGTTGCCAGTGCACAAATAATTGTTGTAAGGCTCCCTTTCTCCACGTAGTGCCATAATTAACAAATGTTTCATGTGTTCATTCGTTCGTTCGTTGAATCCAAAACCAAGTATCCAGTACAAGCCAAGATGGCATGATATGCCATCATATTAGCACAATTCTCATCACAAAGAAACCAGGGTGATAAACTAGGGAAGGTGTGGAAGAAAACAAACCAGGACTCTACTCCACCCTCATCAGGGAAGATCTCTGGGTGAGAGGCTATAAGGTAGACCAGACCAAGAAACCAATGCTCCATAGGTCTAAAACTAGTTTCACTGGAACAGCAACAGAAATCTGAAACCCTGCATGTGCTTCCCTCTCCCTCATTTATCTTGGTGTAAATCAGAAAGAAGCTTCTATGAGACGTTTTCTCAAGTTAGTTTTTTGGGATGAACTCAAGCCCCACTTGTCTGATTGCTGCCTTGGTGGAGGGTCTTCCTCCTGTCCTTCAAAGCCATTCCCTATAAGGTGTCTTTGGGCCAGCTGTTCTCTCATTCAGCTCAATGTAGCACATGGGGGGGGGGGGAATAGAAGGACAAAGCACTATCTTTGTCACCTTGAATGAAAGGCAGAATATAAATCAAATAAATACATAAATAGATAGCACAAAGAATATTATCTAATAGGCACAACATGACTGATGCAAATTAATGACATCACTTGCCCCTGCTGTGGATGCCATGGAGCCACGAACATTTCCAGCACATCTGGAATTTTAGCCATGTTGATTAAAAAAAAGCCTAAGCAGAATTTGGAATTATAGATCAGGTTTAAAGAATCATAGTAAAACCTTTGAAAAACACCATAAGTCTATTTTTCATCTCTTGTCTTATTTCTCCTGTGAGTCAAAAGGCCCTTCCAATTCATTCCAGTTCTTCTCCTGGTTCTTCTTCCTGTTCCTTTCTGCCATCACAATGGCAGCTATCACTGTCACCAGGACAGTAACTGTGATCACCAAGACAGTAGCTGTCTCTGCCATGCACAGCTGACTGTCCACAGAAACAAGAGGCGAGCCAGCTAATTGCCAAGGACTGAAACAGGTGAGGTTCTCATAATCATCCACATGAAGGTGCCGAACACTCGTGATTTTGCCAAAAACTCTTTGGAGATCGCAGTCGCAGGCCCATGGGTTACCAGCCAGCTGGATATGAGTGCTGACTGTTTGGATATTCAGGAAAGTCTTAAATTTTAGGTGGATGAGCCGATTGCCAGTCAAAGCCAGAAAATTCATGTTGTGTAATGAAGTGAAAGCCTCTACTTCAATAAAGCTGATGTTGTTGCTGTTAAGCAAAAGAACCTCCAGATTCTGTAGCATAAAAAAGAAGCCATTATAGATAACTGCAAGCCTGTTAGACTGAAGGTAGAGATGTCGGAGCCTGGACAGTCCTCGGAAAGTCCCTCTCTCAATCGAAGTGACCAGGTTGTGGCTCAAGTCCAGCTTCTCCAAGTTCTCCATATACTGCAAGCTTTCAAAACCCAAAGCTACCAAACAGTTGTGGGCTACCTTGAGATCCTTCAGAGAAGTCAACTCATTTGAGAAGTCATGTGGCAAGCGACCAAGCAAGTTGTAACTGAGGTCCATCTTCTCCAGGAAACTCAGGGACGTGAATGTTTGGGGCCAAATCTTTGCAATGGAATTGTGGGACAGAAGAAGGATCTTCAAAGACCACAAAGCATCAAAGCAGCCTACCTCTAGCCCACTCAAGTTGTTGTGTCTCAAGTTCAGCATCCATGTATTGTGAGGGATGCCTTGAGGAACATGGGCCAAGTGCCGATTGTGACAGTCCACGAAACTGGAGGATTCATAGCAGAAGCATAGATGGGGGCAAATCTTGGACGTATCAGCCCCATGAACATAAAAGAAAAAAGCAGCTATAAACAAGAGATACATTTCTAACAAGCCTGCAGCAGAAATTATTCTTGCTGCACACTTGCAAAGCCCACAGAAAAGGAATGGAGATCTACGCTCCTGCACTCCAGATCCTTGTCAGCTTCTACAGATGGGAGAAGAGAGTCAGATTTCCCCCGAAGAACCCATCACAAAGAGCTCTTTGTCAAGTGATTAGCTAAGAGCTTCCTTGGACTTTAGCCTTGAAGAAGAACAAGAGGCAACTTGAGTGAACAAGAGAGGAGGAAGGAATCAGAGACCTGTAACTGGAGCAGTGGCGTTTTCTGTAAGATAGGTCATTCATACCTTCATTTCTCTGTTTTCAGCACTCGCTGGTTGACTTTTGATAGACTAAATCCAGGGCCAAAAAAAGGGCTCTTTTTCAGTACAGAAATATTAGAGGGAGGAAGAAGGAAGAGGCACTGATTGGTATATTAGTAGTGGAAGGAAATATAATTGCTAGCATTACCAGTAGTTGCATATAGGTTTGGACAAACAAACAAAAAATCTTCCACCTCTGAACCATGCATAGTTATGCCATGCATAGCACACAGAAGGAGACCTGAAAAAACAGGCTAGGGATAAATCGCCATGGAGAAAATCTATCTGGTTGCTAGGAGTCAAAAATGACTGGGTGGTACATAATCAATCAAATATTAAGGAACTTTTCATGCTGCCCTCCTGCATTGTTCATGAACTCTAGAGCACTGAATGAAGCCACAAAGTGTGCAATGTTCATATGTAAGCAAATGTTTCTGCTTCTGAGATTCAGCTGTCAGCTAATGTTCTACTAGCCTTGACATTAAAAGCATTTGGCCAGTAAAATGAGGAAACTTTTTATTTAATAAATTGTCTAAGTATCCTTATATTTGCTATAAGATGCACTTGTACACAAAATATAGCTTGGATAACTCATCCTTCAAGTTTGATTCTTGGTGACTTCAGGTTTACATCAATGCAAGTTTCTTCACATTCTTACAAATGTGGCTTGCTATTGTCTTCATCTGGTACAGTTTCCAGCTTCCCAATCCAGCATACAAATAATATATATTTCCTTGTTGTTGTTAACTGCGAAGTCGTGTTCGACTCATCGCGACCCCATGGACAATGTTCCTCCAGGCCTTCCTGTCCTCTACCATCCCCCG
>JANHFQ010002251.1:139265-150415 GCA_032468035.1 Aparallactus werneri
AGTGAAATTGGTCTGTAATTTTCTACTAGACTAGGATCTCCCTTTTTGAAGATAGGTATAACCATGGCTAAAGACCAAAGGTCGGGCAAGGAGCTGGTTCTGATTTCATAATTTTTGATTATGTATTTTTCTTAGCATATTTTACCAGGAATGTGTCCTGGTAAATCAGCATTATACATCTTTAATCAAAGAACTTTTGTAAGTGTGTGTGTGAGAGAGGGGTGGAAGGGAGAGGGGGAGGGAGAGAGAAGGCCACCCTGAGGATTGCCAGCATCTGTGCTACTTGCTTCCCTTTACATCTTCTCACAAGCATCAGCATCCAAAGTTGCCTTTAGAAGTTTTACTGTGAAACAGCTGGATGCAGGAGAGAAAGGGGGGTGTCTTTGTGGGTGGAAGTAAAGCAAGCTAGAAACAGCTAGCAGGAACTATTTTTCGCTAGGAGTATTCCCAAGGAATAATAGTAGGAATAATATGAGTAGCTATGGAGGAGAGAAATAGTATGTGAATATGCAAGTGCTTATGTGTGTTCTCTAGGGAATGGGTTGTTGTGGGCTCGTTTGCGTCTTGAGCCCATCAAAATGAGTATAGTTAAAAGAATTTGATAAAGAGGTATTAGTGGGAACCTGCCTCAAACAGAGATAGAAAAGGCAGAAGGGGCAGATTCTCCTTAGACATACTTTGGTAAAGACAGCTCTCTACTTGTGCCTGCTGTTAAGCCAAAGAAGACGAAAGGGGCCAAAATTACAGAAATGTTGAAGCAACAGCAAGAGGAAGCCAAAGTAAAGAAAGTTTAGTTTAAGAAAGGAGTAACTTTGGAAGGAGATGGAGTGGAAGGTAGGCTAGAATGGGAAAAGAGTGAACGAGAAGCAAGAAGAGAAGATGGGGCTGATAGACTTATTCAAAGGGGTCCATCATCAGAAGGGACAAAGTCACCTCTATGGTTTTAGAACTTACAGAGGGGGGAGAGGATCCCAAAGACATAAAGACCCCTAAGAAAAAGAGTTTATTTTACTATGTTTGAAATTGTTGCTACCTTGTAAATGGTTCCAGAATGAACGTGTAACCAAATTAGCCCTGCTAATAGAAAAAGCTCTAAGGCACTGGTTCTCATCCTTCCTAATGCTGCGACCCCTTAATACAATTCCTCATGTTGTGGTGACCCCAACCAGGGGTGGGTTTCAACCGGGCTGCCACCCGGTTCGCTATACACATGCTTAGCGTGCGCGTGCATGCCAAATGCACGTCATGCACCAAACACACATTTGTCACGCACGTGCACACAACGCTCACTTCTCTCACACATACACTTCTCTCTCCCCCCTCTCTCTCCTTTCTCTCACTTCTTTCTCCCCTCTCTCTCCTCTCTCCCTTCTCACTTCTCTCCTCTCCCCTCTCACTTCTCTCCTCTCACCTCACTTGTCTCTCCTTCCTCTCACTTCTCTCCTCACTTCTCTCCTCTCATCTCACTTCTCATCTCACTTCTCTCCTTTCACCTCTCACTTCTCTCACTTCTCTCCCCTCTCTCACTTCTCTCTCCTCTCTCACCTCTCTCACTTCTCTCTCTCTCTCCTCTCTTTCTCTCACTTCTCTCACCTCTCTCTCACCTCTCTCTCTCACACATTCATTGTTGGCCGTTGCTCTCTCACTGGTTTCTGTTCTGACGCCTCCATTTTAATTATTTTCTTCCTTTCCACGACCTCCACAAATAAAGGTGCTCCTTGGGTTGTCACGAAGAACTTTCAAAGTTCGGGAGAAAAAGACCCGCGCTTCAGCAGGGTGTTTCCAGCTGTGAAACGCACCATGGCCCCATTGTAAACACAGCCGCCGCTTCTTCGCACACATGCACAACACATGCATCCCTTATTCAGACAACACACATAGGTGGGCAGGCAGTGAGCAGGTGGGTGGCGGGTAGCAGGCGAGCGGGCGGTGGGGTGCGCGCACGCACGCGAATCCATTCATCCATCTAGGAAGGAAGCGGCTTCTCTCTCTCTCTCCTCTGCCCTTTGTGGGCTGAGCCCCGCCAGCTCCCAGGGCTGAGTGGGGTATTGCCACCCCCGAGCTTTCCCAGGGCGCCTCACAGAGTTTATGATGTTTTCCTGGGGTCTTAGGCGACCCCTGTGAAAGGGTCATTCGACTTCCAAAGGGGTCCCGACCCCCAGGTTGAGAACCACTGCTCTAAGGACTTGTAGTAGCCTTCCTGCTAGGAAAATAATTGATTATTACAATACTAAAGAGGTAATCTTATTCAGATATGATGCAACTCCTTAAATCTACACAGGTGAATTATGGAGAAGACCGATAGAAAATGGTTGAGACCAGATGAAAAAAGCAAAGAAAAGGCAGTAATTTTAGGACAATTTTTACAAGCACTGCCTAGCAAAATAAGATTTTGGGTGCAAGAACACAACCTAGAAATGGGTCAAACAGCAGGAGGCTGAGATTACCTGGCAAAAAAAAGTTGGAGGATATTGGGCAGATACAAAAGAAGAAAGATTTTTTTTCTGTTCTAGAAAGTAAGAACCATAAAGAGCTGGAAAGCTTATGGAAAAATGTGTAGAAAAGCCTTTAGCTCTTGCCCAAATGAAAGCATTGGGAAGCTAGAGACCCATAGTTGTTACAACTACAGGAAAAGTGGACATTTGTCAAAACACTACAGTAAAGACAGGGAAAAATGTCTGCAGTAATGTAAGCACCTCTGGGGGGGAAATATGATTCCAGCAAAAGTTAATGGGTTTAATTAGAGACCTAGTAGATACTGGGAGTAGAGAGATGTTGGTATGCCCTCATTTAGTAAAAAAAAGCATCTATGGGAAAAGAACTTCTTATCAATGTGTTTGGACAGACCAAGATGGTCTCATTGATAAATATAGAGTATAGGCCTAGGGAAATGAACAGCTCAGATAATGGTGGTAGGAGCAATCCCTAACTTACCATGTAACTTAGTAATTGGAACACTTTTTCTACTTACTAGGGGTTAGACCCAGATATAAGAATTAAAGTAGAAGACTAAGATAGTGGCCGTAAACAGAAGAGCCTAGTCTAGAGCAAAGACAAGGATGGAGCAGAAACAGAAAGGGAAGCAACCTAGGATCCTTCCTAACTATACTGATTTAATAGAAGTGAGCTGCCCTTAAAAGGAGAAAGGCAGGCAAAGCTAAGGGTGAACTGTGAACCCATAGGAGACGATGGGAAATTCTTTTTACAAAAGAAAGACCAAATCTTTGTTGGTTACCAGTGGAAAAGGAGGGAAACAGGGACACAATACCCAAATTCCAACAATCAGGGTTGCTGTTCCAGATTAGACTATATTCATATACAAGGAACAAATCAAATAGTCCCTCAGGAATGTTGCATGGGTATATTGGAACTAGCCCACAAAAATCCATGGTCTGGATATTTGGGTAGAGACAGGACACATTCAAAATATTAGATATATTTCATTGGTCAGGTATTTGTAAAGAAATGACATGTAGATCCTACCCTGTTTGTCAATTACTGTAACCAAAAGGGGAACATAATAAATTTCCAGTGGAGAGTGTGTTTAATCCCAGTTCTTTTTTTAAAAAGTAGCTATGAATATTATAGGCCCTCCTCCACAATCCAGTAAAGGCAATGAATTATCCTAGTTGTCTGTAATTAAGCAGTTCCTTTATGTGACAGTCAAAAAAATAGTTGAGAAGCTGGTCAATAACCTTAGTATAGTAGGAAATTCCTCAGGCATCCATGGGATTTAGCTTATTTGAGTTATTTTTAGACATTATTAAGGCTGGGATGAAAACTTGGGAAGCTTTTAGAATGTAATAAAATATATATTAATGCAAAAGAATAAGTTAAAAGCCCTAGGACACATTGCCCGGAAACATTTAGAAACAGACAAGGAAGGACAAAAGGGACACCATGATAAGGGCTTAAAGTAAAAGGAGTTTAATGCAGAAGACCAAGTTCAGTTGTTATTGCCTATTAAAGAAAACAAATTACAGAGTAAGTGGCAGAGTCCTTCCTTGCACAATTAAAAACTAGTGGAGTATTATCAAAAGTTCATACCTCATTTTTTTGTGGCTCAACTCCTTGTGGACCTAACAAAGACAGAGTGATGTGGACCAAAGTATGCCAGGTACTCATTTGATAAATGATGCTGTGTGGGAAAGCAGTATATAAAGGGACGGATTTTTCCTAACCCTTTGTTCTACAAATAGATACTTCTAGCATAGGTTTAGGAGCTAGTACTCATCCAAAGTCATGAAGGGACAGGCGATCCTGTGATCCACCCTTCAGAGAAGCTCTCTCCAAGAGAACGAAAATACAGCACCATTGAACAATATAGCCTATGCACTATATGGGCAATCAGTGCTCTGCATATTTATTTGTGGAGTTGGGGCCTCACCATAATAACTATCAAATACTCATATAGCTGCCACAAATGAGAGATACCAATTAATGGTTATCCAGATGGTATCTTATATTATAACCTTATTGCCTCAATATCACACATGGAGTGGGACAGCATGCCATCATTGATTTCCTATTGTTGTATTGGAAAGACTTTATACACCAAGAATTAAATACCTGGAATCTGTATGTACTTTTTGGATATTAAAGGACCCCTCATCAGACTGGCTGGGGGAATTCTGGGAATTGGAAGTCCATACATCTTAAAAGTTGTCAGGTTTGAAAAACACTGACCTTCAGTTTGAAAAACACTGACCTTCAGTTGTGTGCACTAAAAATCCAAAAGTAATGGGAAATACAGGCTAATATACTTAGGGGATACCTGGATGGAGAAAGCTACTCCAAATGCAGAAGTGGACAGATTGGTCTGGCTCAGGATACTGCAGACATGTTAGAATTTTTTTCTACTGGGGTTCAGCAAGTCAGAAAACTAAAGACGATACACACATCAAAAAAGGAGGGGGTGGGAAGCAAGGTAGCTCCACACATTGATTTTTACCACAGAATATTGCCAGAAACAATTTTATTTACACAAGGACAAACATTGCAACATCTTACAAAATACTCAACTGAAAATTGTATTCAGAGCGAGAGACAGAAAGCAGGAAAAAAAATCTACAGATATTGTCCACATGTGGGGGCATCTTGCCATATCATGGGTGGAGGGGCTGTTTAGAAGGGAGGAAAAAGACAAAAAAGTCCTAATTCCTCTCAATGATAACCATCCCTATGACAGTTTAATACTGCGTGGAATTGGATCTGTAGCATAAAGTTGTTCAATGCTGGTGTCCTAAGGACTAATGGCTTTTCAAAAGTAGTTGCTACTCTTGGCCAGAACTTTTCTTTCTCCTCCTTCCAACACCCCCCCCCAAAAAAAAACTCAAGATGAAAAATATGAAAACAATAGTTCATGGAGATTTTCTTGTCCCCACCTCACATAAACCAAGAGGTGATATAAACAAATGTAGATGTAACAAAGCCTAAAAGTGTAACCACCATTTCCCAATTGTAAGTTTTATGAAATACATGAATATACTTAGCTCTAGTTTTTTTTACTTTAGGTGGAGTGATTTGTATAGTTGCAGTGGTAGAGTTTTTGTGTAATTTATCATGATTATGAATCTGTTAAGTGGAAAAATGGTAGTGGAGAGTAATATATTTTTATACCTATGCCACTGGATAATTAGCTTGGCTCACTGAATGTAAGCTGCATTTGTATAGAAGTTGATTTAATGGACATTGAAAAGCCTGCAGTGTATTCTAGGGTGAGAGACTATTTCCAACAATCCTGGTAATGCACACACAAGTTCATGGGTTACCCCATGGCACGCACAAATGGGAGCCTGATGACACTAGGCCCTTATGTAGGGGTGGGCATACAGCCAGAAGCCAGCAATCAGCCTGGTGCAAATCTCTAGGATTGCATAACACCAATAAATCAAATGCAGCAACACTTGTCAAGATGTATACATAAATGTACAAATAAAGGAAATGTCTCCATCTCCTGCATGGACAAAAAGGAAAAGTATCAATATTTTAAAGTAGTAGTTCACTCTATAACAAAAACGAAATCTTCCAGAGAATTGATGCTTCAAGTCCTATCAGCTTTGATCTTTTCCAGGCTCAGAACTCATAGAATTTGTGCCTTAAATTACTCTTGGCAGATGGAGCTATAGCTGGAATCTAATAACATTCAGAAGCCCAAAGTATCTCATGTCAGAGAACTTTACTTACAGAACCATTGAAGTGCCTTCTATGAACATTATCTGTGTCGAGCCAATGAGCTACCTTGAAAATTCAAAATACTTATTGGGATGATGCCTAACTAGGTTATATATTGTTTTCACTACAACTTGCATTACAATCCTGATTACATTTACTGGTGAGTAAGCCCTATTTAATTCAACAACATTTTCCTTCTCTATGCATAGGATTGTGCTGATTTACCTTATTCAACTTATTGTAATGAAATCCATAGACAAAATATTTGGCCCTTTTTGAAGGCAGCAAAGCCCTCAGCCTTTCCCAAGAAGAAAATGGTCATTTTAGAGTTTGAAAAAACTTCCACACAGAATATAAATGTAATCTCTCATCGCCAAGGAATCAGATATGAAATTATGGGATGGAATGGTTGGCACTGAAGATGGTAGCTTTGGACAATTTGATAAGAGCCACAGCAGATCATCTGACTTAGCAATCATTCCCTACTTATCAGAAAGGCCTTCCCCAATCTGGTACCTTCCAAACATGCTGGATTTCAGTTTTGATAATCGTCAAGCCATGTTGGCTGAAGGATTATGGTAACTAACAGTTCAATACATCTGAAAGTCCCAGATTTAAAAAAATTCATTACTGAGTTACACCTAGTCAGTGCTCCATATTTAGCAAAGCATAAAGACAAGTTTAGAAGCAAAATGACAGCTACTTTTTGAGCATTTGAAAAGTTGCTGATCTCTCCTATAACCATGAATCACATTTTACAAACCACAATGTCTTGTTCATACACTGCATTCAACCAAGAGCAAATACAACAGAGTACAACTTACTACAATGTGCGAATTGAGTCACTATATGAATGGCAAAGGCACTTGCTTTAGTTGTGTTAGCGAAAGCAGAAGGCTGCACAGTGCATGCTACTGAATTAGAGATGATATGGAGGGATGGAAGAGTGGTGGTGTGTCCTACTCAAGTCTTCTGGTTTTCTATCATTACAACCATATTTGATTTGCTGCCTTCCCATTTGGGGTGGAGTGGGGAGAGATGGGCACACAGGCCCATCTGAGAATGATGACATACCATAATGTTGCCCATTCTGAGCCTGATGTCCCCTCTAGTCTACAGAAGATAGAAACTGAAGTCCAACAGATCTGAAGAATACCCAAAAGGCTGCTGTAATTAATGCTACAAGTGGTATTGATACTCTACATCACCCCGATACCTTTTTTAGCAAATATATAATTTACTGCTTCTCATTTCCCATGAAACTTGATTTTCCTTACTACTCCTCAGTTCTAAATATACATTTGTTATTTATTAGATTTTTTTTAAAGTAATGAAATTCAGAAATGGAAAGAGCTAAATGATAAGGAACAATGATGCTTTCTGTATTGAATGGTCCAGTTTGATCATGATACTTTTACATATCCAAATCATAGCACGAGGAAGAAATACATTACAGTACCGAGCAGTGCTCACAAGTAGATCTTGGTGGGACAAAGTGTGCATTACCAAGTTGATGGGGAAGTCTCCAACCCTCCTTATATCTCTCCCCAAGCAGAAAGCTTTTGGCTAATGTGGTGATGAAAAGAAGCTATCTTCAGGCATGCACTGTTTGATAAATCAGGGCAACAGATGGTATTAAAACAGTGGTCTTCATTGCCACAGAAGAAAAAACAGGAAAGAAAACAGAACATAGCACTGTCAAGACACGACATTCCACTCATCAGGACTATAAGAATAATTATAGGAAAATCTGGAAAGAAGTATCACTCACACATGCACACCATGGAACATTTGGGAGGACTGAACCTGAACAAATGCAGGAATCCTTAAAATAGACCCTGGCAAGGTTTCCATATGTGCAGCTAAAAATGTCACAGCCTTACATTCTACACAATTATCCCCTCCCCAGTGCCTCCCCCTCCCATACACTTAGAAATCCCGCAGCCCTGGTTAGTGAAAACAGTATCAAGCCCCATCTTTTCCTTTGTTTCATTATCCCTGCTATCAACTTTCCAAAGGAAAGGAGAGTTGGTAAGAGTTAAAAAAATACTATTAAATAATACATCTGTAATAAAATTATATACCTTTTTTCTTTATATCCATTTCTTTTAAAAGCTAAAATTGTTCTGTTTCTATTTTCCCCCTCTTTTTGGCTGGTGAAGTAACAGCAAAGAATTCTCTCCTTTTTCTTTTGCTTTGTTTTTTCTTTATGAATGGACAAACTTTCATCAAAACAGAGTTTTTACAAGTGATACAAGAAATCAAATTATTTACAATAAATGACGAGGAGTCTTTCAAACAATGACAGAGTTGGAGGAGGGAGAAAAATAGCGAAAAGAGAATGTCAAAGCATTGGTCATGAAACAGTCCACATATGCAAAACTTTTGTTACAAAAAGGATTTTATGACACACAAAGTGATCCAACTAAGGAGGTCCATCCTTGTAAATAGGCTTGCACGCATATATCGCATATATCGCTTGACAGATTGAGAACTGCAGGCATAAACAGGACATGTAATTCAGATGTGCAAATCAAAGCACACAGAACTGCACTGTGTTGGAAGTGAGTTAATGCTCATTCACAATGATCCCCAGGCTGGTGAGATATTCGTGGTTTCTTTGAACACACCTGGTGCAGGATCAGGGCCAAAACATGCATTGAGGCTGGGGATATATATGTGATTCCTTTCTGTCTTTATGTAGGATAATTGTTAACTAGATGGCAAACAAAAAGGGATAGGACTGAGGAGGGATGGTGTAAAAATGAACTTACAGAGAAATTAAGGCATTAACAAAAATGACTTAAAGGCACACTTTTTCCCCTTTCTCCCCACCTTGGGAGCTTTTTCTAGAGTTTAAATCAGAACTATATAAATTGAGGAGCAGCTTAGCGCTGAGATGAATAGAGAGATTTAGGCAACAAAGGTAGCATTATTTCCAAATATTTATGTATCTATTTTGGGGGTAGGAAAGAGAATGAAAACATTAAAAATGGCAGGCATTTGAAAATTCAGGTCCTGGGGAAGGATTTTCAACCCCAATTCATTTTGCAAACAATCCAGGAGAGAGGAATGCCATTTGAGGACCAGATTTAGGAAGAAGTGAAGTGGGTAAGTGTGGCTCAATGCAAACCGGTAATATGGATGGCCTGCCTAGGATAGTAGAACCTCTGGGGCTCTGTGCTGCATAGGAAAATGCTCCTGTTCTAGACTCTAAAATGTAAGAGGCATCTGTGAGTCCCTTTGTTCACACTGCAATCCATTTCTCTTTCATTCCAAACAAATGAAGGAGGGAAATTATATATTCACCTATGTGGAAGAGGAAAGAGGAGATGAAATTGAATTACGAGAGTTGGAGATGACCAATAAGATCATTAAAACCAACAATTCATTGCTCAGAATCCGGCATCTAGATTCAAGATTCTGAATAACTACTTAGGATCCAAGAGAACACTGGAAAAAAATTATTGAGGAAAAATACACTTCTTATTTAACTGTAGGTATGAGAGACAAAGAGACCGAAAATATTTTTTTCTCCTCAAGAAGCAAAACGGCTTTTCCAGTCCTAAAAAAGGGGACAGGTTTAGTGTCCAATGGAGGGAGGAGTGGGGGGAGGGAATGACATCTGAAAAAGGAATAATGGAGATGTCCATGTGAAAAGCCCCCTCACCAAGTTCCTTCACAAATCTCCAAAGAGTCAGGACAAAATGGTGATGCTGGTGAGAACAAATGCTTGGAGACTGACGCGATCACGCACACACACAGAGGCTCATTTTGTCCAGTGCAACTCTTTTTTTTCCTTTTTGTTTTTTAATAGATAAAAAATAATAATTTTGTTGTTGTTTTAACGAACTCACAAATGACCAATTAAACCCACAGAGTGACAGCTACAGAAATTGAAGTCTTGGCACTTCACAACACTGGTTCAGCCTCCATTGGCTCTTCTACTGATCTGTAGGAAGAAGGGGAAAAATAGATGATGATTAATGGTTTTTCTCTGTTGTGGAGTTAACACAGCTATTGATGAAAGAATTTTCAAGGTCTGTTGTGATTAGTAGTAGGGGCTATTACAACTACTTCGAATTATTAGTTCAATTCAAAGACTTTGTTCTGGGTGGAGGTGTGGTCCAATGACAGTTATGCTCAACCTAGCACTTTCCAGATGGGCTTTGACCACTGGTGTACTCATCCTAATTTCTGACAAATTGAAGGACCAACATGCCACACTATAAAGACTAGACAATGTTTCTCAACCTCAGCAACGTTGGTTGAATGCAAAGCATGAAAAAACAAGCAGTGCTTCTCTTCCTAATGGATCTGGGTGTGCAGAAGTAATTCCTGCCCTCCAGAAACAGTGGTACATATGGTGTTGGGGCAACCTGGTCAGGCAGATTAGACCTCAAAAAATAAATCCCTCTCACAAACAGACACTTGCCATCTCCCAAAATAAACCTACCGGACATCACAGTCTGCTTTCCCCTGCTCTGTGTCCACTGACAGTGATGCCATCGCATTGACAGTCTCTGCTTCTTCTGCTTCTCCCTTCTGGGCCTCCAGCAATGAGCAGCCAACAATTGCTGCAGAACTTTTCACTGAATTCCAGTGTTTGCCTGTGACACAATTACCAAGCATTAGGTTAGAAATTCTAGTACTTGAATTCCAGCCTTGTCTACGGTTTCCAAACCCTATCAATGAAATCACACCTTTGGGGTCCTTATTGGGACACTTCTTCCTATAATCATGCCTATAATCAACCACATTCTATGGTCAAGATTAAGGAGATTAATTAAAATAAATTACTAGCATCCCTAACAAAACTTGAGTAGGACTAGAAAGTTAGAATAGGCCAGTTAAGTGTAGCTTAGAGGTGAGAAATTTCAGGCGTGCTCTCTTCTAGCATCTAAAGCAGTGGTTCTCAACCTTCCTAATGCCGCGACCCTTTAATACAGTTCCTCATGTTGTGGTGACCCCCAACC
>JANHFQ010002251.1:152275-163114 GCA_032468035.1 Aparallactus werneri
ACGTGGGAGTCACAGGATCAAACTCATCCCAGAATATCTGCTCAAGCCCATCTGATGTCTCCCGTTCTGGCTCTGTCCAGTCGGAGTCCAACCTGGCCCAAATCTGAGCGATCTTGTCCACCAGATGATGGCTAAACTCCTCGGCACGTCCCTGTAAAGGGTCACCAGCAGGCTCCTGATTGAGGAAAGAGCGGGTGACCCTGAACAGGGCCGCCAGGCGATTCTCAGCGGACGCGATGAGGGTGGAGAAGTAGGACCGCTTCGCCACCTTCAGCGCCTCGATATAGGATCTTGTGTAAGACCCCAATCGGGATTGGTCGGATTCAGAACGGGTCAGCCTCCAAGCGCACTCTAACACCTTTCTCCGACGCTTCATCCCCCTGAGCTCCTCGGAGAACCAGGGAGCTCGACGGGGTCAGCATCGGGTCAGGGGACGCAAGGGAACAGTTCGGTCGAGTGCCCCAGCGGCGGCCACTTGCCACGCCTCCGCTAAGGCATTGCCCCAACTGTGAGCGGGGGGAGCAGGAATGGACCCAAGCGCCTGCAGGAACCGATCAGGGTCCATAAGGAGCCTGGGGCGGAACCATCTAGTCGGTTCCGCCATCTGGCGGTAGGGGGAGGCATATTGGAATCCCAGTCGCAGGGAATAGTGGTCTGTCCACGACAAGGGAGAGCTTATCGGTGATCTCCCTCCCAGACCACTTAACCACTGTCCAGATAGGAAAACCAAGTCGGGTGTGTTTCCCCCCCTCATGGGTCGGCCCGATAATAACCTGGTCAGGTCCATGGTTGTCATGGAAGCCATGAACTCCCGGGCTAGCCCAGATGAGCTCCCCAAGGACGGCAGGTTGAAATCCCCCAAAACCATCAGTTTGGGGCAATCAATGCTGTGATTCCACAGTTTAGAAGGATGGAAATTTGGATCATTTGGATATGCCGTTGATATAGAAACTGATAAGCAAGGGTACTAAAATATATCCCTGTTTTATCCTCTTTTGAGTTGTAACTGGTTTTGAGAGAACCCTTGAATATTGCACCTGACTTGAATTAAGTGAAGAAGGTTACAACTGCTTCATGAGTCCTCTGGATTTGGTCCTGGATACAGAATCAAAAGCTGCCTTAAAATGCTTTTTATAAATGAAGAATTCAGGACTATTAGAGGATATTACATTTTATAAGAAAATAAATTATTTATTTTGCTTTAATGTCTTTATTTCCCCCATACACTTCTAAAAATTTGATATTTTTATGTTTATATCTCATAAACTCTGCACATATATCTAAAAGATATCTGCATTTTCTCTTGTATCCATTTTCATTTATTGTTTTCTCTAACCCTGATTATTAGAGGCCTTCCTACTGATCCATTTCCTATACACGAAAATAGATATTTTGTCAATTTCAGGATGACCCTTGTGCAGACACCATTAAATATGTCATGAGTCAACTAAGTGAATGCCTTCTTGTTAAAGACATGTCCTTTCCTAAAGGATAGTTATTTTTAAGATATCTTGTTAGAGATTTGCTTACTGACACATGGGACTTATACCCACTCTGTGTTCAGAATATTTGTTAAAGATGATGCCTTTTTGCAAGGTTTAAGGTTCTTGACTTTAATACTAATAATAAATTACTTTTTCTTGTAATAATATTTAGCTACCTTTGTTTTAAATAGAAAGACACTCAATTGTCATCACTTTAAGTTATTTGCAAAAACAATAAAGCTGGGTACAGATAAATATCTTTTGATGTTTCCATCCCAAGCCCGACTGAGACTTTTCTAGCACCCTCCTTTATGTATTACTTGTACTCACCTCAAGGCCAAGCAAGGCAGAGACGCAGGCTTCAGAGGCATCACAGATGGCAGTCAGATCATGACCACCTTCTAAAGCTAGGACAACACGTCCATCTGCTAGATCCATCAGTTGTTTGGTCAGGTACCCAAAACCTACATGATCAAGACGAAAATATGAATTAGTGATTTCTGTGTTAGCTTTTACATTGGTCTTTGCTAGAAATTGAAGACAGTCATGGAGTCTATCGTGATGAAAAACAGAATTTTCAACATTTATGAAGACAGTGATCAAGCTACTTGGAACCTGAAAGTAGGTTAAATAGTCTTTAAGCCAATACCCAGGACCATCTGTGCTTTGGGTTTTTAATAATGGTTGTATGAGATACACACTTCAAAAGATCAAGGAAGTCGAGATAAATTATCTCTATGGAAAAAAAACATTAGATAAAAAGAGCTGCAGCTTCAACAATTGTGGCATCATTTAAACACATGGAGGGACACAAGCTTTTCTTGGCACTGCAATAAATAAGTCTGGGAAAGGCAGGTCAAAAAAGCTATGACTTGTAAAAAGTAAATAGCTGAATTACTGTCAATAAGACATCCTCCTATATTCATACCGGTTTTGAAATTCTGACCTGACAAATGCTTTTTGTTAAGGTTAGGAAACCTATGGAGACACAGGAATCTTAAACAAGCTACTTTAGCTCCGTAGTGGAAGTTACCTGGAAAATCTATTCCTATCTTTCCCAACTAGTCTGTGAATAGTTTTCTCTATTTATAAACTGAATTTATAAAAGGACCTTGTCCCATGTTCCTCACACTCACATTTGGCTGTGACGGAATATCCACCCAATGGGGACAAGTGTCCCTCAACAGCATCGAAGCCAGCAGAAACAAGGACCATATCTGGGGAGAACTCGTGGGCTATAGGCATCACCACAGTCCTGGAGGACACAAAACAGCTCTCAGATTTCTCTTAGGAACAGGAGGCAGGACAGCATTAATTCTGGATTAATTGCAATGTATGGATTAGGAAAGTTCCAGCCATTTTAGCTTTCCCATTTGAATCTTTGTAACTTTCTCCAATGCACTTAATTAAACTGGCTACATATTTGTAGACAACCCTTCCTCAACTTGGCATCATTCATAATTTTAACTTCCGCAGTGCATTATCAGCCTAGCTTTGGCCTTGAATACTAGAAATCAGAGATGAAGAACAATCATGGCCTATTAGAAAATTTCTCCTAACTGTAGTCAACAATTTTTAGAGTGGGAACTAGTTAGTCTGCTAAAGCAAAACCAACAAGCAAATCTTGTGTCCCTGAATTAATTGCAAAACCAACAAGCAAATCTTGTGTCCCTGAATTTTATAGCATAACATGAGCATAACATGAATAAACCAATGCTCCACAAAAAAAAAGTCTTTAGGAGGCTTGCAATATCAATAGGCAGAGGTAGTCACCTCAAACAACAAATACTAAAAATGGCAACAGAACATAGACAAGAGAAAACTGTGGGGCAGCGTTTCTTAGTTGCTCTAATGTAGCAACATACTGAAAAAATCGTCCCATTGCCAGAGTTGAAGTGAGAAGGACAGCCATCTTATTTTCGTCTCATTAGGAAAAGTCTTGGAGTACCCCAGTTGTTAAGTTCCTAAGAAAATTTTGCCTCCTAGAATTTTGCCACAAAGGAAAAGGGGAAGAAATACATTTGGCAGTATTATGACACTATTGTCATGTAACCTTTATATTGAAAATGACAAGCCACCCCTTGGCACATTCCAGGAGAAAAACAGAATGTTCTGGGCTTACCAAAACATTCCTTGTTGGGCCACAGAGCTTTACACATTCTTATTTACTGTGGATAGCAAACCTACCTGAAGGCTGTCAGATATTCTACATCACCAATAGGGGGATCCACTCCACCAGTCCAGGCAATGTTTACATTGTAACCTACACCCACCCCACTGCCAACCTGGAAGAAAGAAACATGGTGGATAACAAAAGCCCTCAGCCATGCTGAGAGCTGCCAAGGTGTGGGGAAAAAGATATGTAAGAATAAATCCCAGTGAGGGGAGCTACGTGTTACCAGATTCAAGTGAGTAACAAAAAATAGGAGAATCGCTGATTAATCTCAAAGTATGGCAGTGGGTGGGCAGATTGGTATAAATTTGGCTTGGGTAAACTTTACAAGCATTTAAGTATCAAACAATTATGGCATATTTTAGATAAACTAGTTTTAAAACTATCTAGTGGATAAGGTATTAAGCCAAAAACCAGGAAACTGTGTCCCACCTTAGGTATGGAAGCCGTTTGGATGACTTTGGGCCAGTTACATTCTCTCAGCCTAACTGACCTCACAAGGATTGTTGGTGTGCAAAAATCAGGAGGAGGAAGGCGTATTAGGTATGTTCACACTCTGAGTTATTTATAAAAATAATCAAGGTAAGAACATCTAAAAAAAGTTTGCAATTCACTCACAACTTACTCAAATTCACATGTTTTTGTAGATAGTTTTCTGAATTACACTTTGTATGTAATTTTCTTAAAATATAACATGATTTTTGGTACATAATCTTTAAAAATATCTCCTTTTTATATAACCAGTGTTCTTTCTCTTTCACACTCTGTTGTATACAATGTCAGAAATGCTGATTAATTGAGACCAATGTGTCAGGTCCTAAACCAAGAATAACACATAGGGATTCTTCCAAGTTGAGTTATTGTTTCACAGATACAGACTGCCAGACTGAGGCCTCTACTAACTCCATCTACAATATACTCTGAACACTATTAAGAAGAGGCTGTCTCCCATCACATATAACATCTGAACCAAGTTGCCTCTTTCTCCTCTGGAATAAACCCCCTCCCTCCTGGAAATCCCTCTCCTTAATATATTCTATCTTCATGAATTATGTTTATATTGTGACCAATTCAATTTCGGAAGAGCATTCCCATTTTTTGCTTGTAAAGAAATGCATGGCAGATCTGTTTCCTATCAATATTGTTCTGGAAATATAACAGTCAGTGGAAAACTGCCAGCCATTCTCCTTTTCAAGCATCACATGGAGTGCAAAAGTTCTCCCCATATAAAGTGGCATCTTCATAACAGAACAGAAATCAATGACTTTGCTCTTTTTTTGGGATTCAAAGTTTCTACTGGACAAGCTTCTTATTTTTTTCTGCAATTCCTCTCTCTGCTACAAAACCACATAGTATGAATAGAAGGGGCTTGCCTTGATTTTTTTTCCAATACAGATAATCCTTGACTTGCAACAGTTTATTTAGTGACTGTTCAAAGTTACATCACTAAAAAAAGTCACTTATGACCCATTTTTCACATTTACGATAATTGCAGCATCCTCATGGTCACATGATCAAAATTCAGAAGTTGGCAATTGACTCACATTTATGATAGTTGCAGAGTCATGTGATCCACTTTTGTGATTTTCTGACAAGCAAAGTCAATCGGTAAACCAGATTCACCTTAGCAACTGCAATGATTCAACAACTATGGCAAGGAAAGTTGCAAAATGGAGCAAAACTCACTTAAAAATGTCTCATTTAGCAACATAAATTTTGGGCTCAATTTAGTCATAAGTCAAGGATTACCTGTGCATATTTACTTCTCTTTATAACCTGCTTTTTTTCCTTGTTATGTTTTTCTTTACTGAAGCAAACAGTTGGAACCCAATTCAAGGTGGAGTTTTATTTCTCTGCTCTTATTTCTGAAATATTTTGGGATTAAAAATATTTTAGTTTTTCTAACCTACAGATTCCAAGCTTGTTCCACATTTAGCATCTCTTGTTCTACAAATCAGATTTAAAAAAAAGAAATACACATACCTCTTCAGCAGCTCCACTGCCTGGGAAGAAATTTCCATTATCGTAACGATGGAGAGAAATGTACAGAACACTGGGGTCACTGTAGAATGCCTGCTGGGTTCCATTGCCATGATGGATATCCTATCAATACGAAATAGAACTTAAGTAGAAGAATCAGCTTGGGATCTGCACCATGGCGCATGTAGGCAGCAAGATACTCAGAGCTGTCTTCAATTATATTGGCGGACATTAAATTTTTTTAAATGCACCTTTGTAAGCTCATAAAATCATAAAATCTCATAAGATGTTGGTGTTTTCACATAATTTGCGAATGTTCAGACATGAATGCCAAACTTTCATGGGAGATTAATATTCTCACACAAGAGTCTGATGTTCCAAAAAAGTGTGCTATGTGTTAGGTTCTATGACATCTCAGCTCTTAAAATAACAGTATGATGAATCTGAGCATCTGAAAAAGTTGCTGATGCTACCTTACCTAAGATAAGGCTCAGGACAGAGATAATGTCCAAGGAGGACATTAAAAGTTGATGTAGGAAGAGCTTCAGAAGAAATCCATGAGGTAGGATAAAGAGCTCTAAGACGAACCTTATTGTTCCATTAAGGATGACGCTGCTGATGGCAGCCTGAGTGAAATGTTCTCTAGCACTTCTACTGGTAATATTTTCTTGTATTTTCTGTGACTCTCTGCGAATTTCATACTCAAGAGATCAGATTTTGAATATCAGACAGTAGACTTTGAATAACAAGCAAGCTTTCTGGATCTATTCCTCCCTTCTTTTCAAATGTGCAGGAAATTCTGACTGAGGGGATGGCAGTTATCTGTCTTGACAGTTAGAAAGAGGCAAAGATATTTAAGCTAAGAAGGTAAGCAACCACAGGAGTAAAAAAGGAAAACAAAACCACCTTACCCAATCCACAATGAGGATTTTACTGACGGCAAGCTTTTGCTGTAGAAGCTTAGCAGCAATGGCAACAGAGTTGAAGAAGCAAAAACCCCTAAACAAATTGATACGGAAGAAGAGCATTATTGGACCAGGATGGGTAAGCAGCATAAGAACTGATATACTTCATCAGAATAGGGCTTCCCTAAGCCCAACATTCTCCATTACAGCAGGTAGCCAGATTTCATGAATGATAAACTCATTGGTAGAGCGTCTGTCTAAATGATTCGAACAGGTACTGGATTCAGTATTTCACCTCTCCAATTAGCACTAGGATAAAGCTTTGCCTAAAATCCTAGAATGCGCCTGCCACTAAATGAAGGAAACAATGGTACTTCAGTTTGGTACCATGTAGCATCTATTCTTATTTGATGTTTTTAAAATGCTATTTATAGTAACAGGCATCACAGAGTGCTATGAAAAAGAACAATTTTATCACCTTTTATACATTTTCCAAACATATTTGGGGGTATGGATGTCTACGTAAAGTAAATAAATAAGTTTTTCATTTACAGATCAAATATGCAGTACTACTCTAAGAAGAAAGAGATGGAATTTCATTTGAGAAGAAGGCACATAAAATGGCTTTTAAAAAATGCACCTTTAACTCATCTCACTTTCCCAAAAGAATTATTTTAGAAAATGTAACATTTTAAAACTTTGCAGTAGTTAAATGTAGATATTCCCCCCTCACTTTATAGTATACACTTACATGGCAGTAGACTCTTCTGCATGGTGACCTGGTGGTCGGATGACAGCATATCCATTCTAAGGATGAAAAAGTCATGTATCTTTAATAACATATTGATTACCTTATTATTAACACAACCACTTTTCGGTCAATGGATTCAAAGAGAATTTACCTTAAGTTCCCCTGCTGCCACTTTAAAGGCCAGCTCCAGCAAACAGCCAACAGCCATGCGAACTGCACTGGATGAATGCATCTCATTCCACACTGTGTCACTGTCAACCTGCCATAAAAGTTTATCATAGATCACAGGAGTTGCAGAAGCTAAAGGGTAAAACCATCCAAGTTGGCCTGATCATTGCCTTTTTTGATTTCCATCCTGCTATTAGTTTAGAAATTCATACACAATACTTGCTGAAAATTTATAAGTAGGTAAATATTCCCCAATTGAAGACTGCTCGTTAGGGTCCGTGGCTTCAAGGCAGTTCGGTTTGCAGGCTTGTTAGCTTAAAATGGAAGCAAATAAGGCCGGCAGGGGAAACCAAACAAACAGCCTTATCTGAGATGTTGCCAAATAAGGTTATGAAAGTACAGAGAGTTAATTAACCAGTTTTAAGGAAGACAAAAGGCTTAGAGCAATGAACATTAAGCATTTAAAGCACTTTGGGAGGCATTGGGCGTCCAGAGAGACAAAAATAAAAGAGTTAAAGGACGAGCAAAAAACATATGACCTACCAGTCCTCCATCTTGGCGCCACCCCCCGCAATACTTGTTCCTTCTATTTTTTTTCCATAATAACACCGAAAAGGGTGGGGTTAGAAGAGTGATTGACCCAAAGTTATCCAGTGAGTTTCTGTGACTGAGCATGTACAAGAATTGAGATTTCCTCATTTCTAGGCCAACAGTTTAACCACTACTTCACACTCAGTGCAGTAGATTTTGTCCTATCTATGAAAGGCTTTAGGAGATGAGGGAAGTAACCACTTGCTATTTGAATGGTGTTGTAATGAGAAGATTTGTGTGCGGAGTCCTTTGTAGGCTTTTCTTCCTATGCAAACAAGCCGCCCAGAGTTACCTTGAGGTAAGAAGGGTGGCCTATAATTTTGTAAATAAAATAAAAATAAATCTGTTAGAGTAAAATGGAGTGCACACAAGATTCAGGAAAGTGACAAAGATACATCCTTTCCAACAGCTTCGAAATTGCTAACTAGAGTCCCTGCAGATTTTGCTCTGCTAGTTCTTGCCAACTATAGGGGCAGTGCTCATCTCCGTTTCAATGTCACTGAGCCAGCGCTGTCCAAGCTCACCAGCATGATGTCACGGGGCAATGTTAGCTTCCCACCATAGTGGTACCCATTTATCTACTTGCACTTGCATACTTTCAAACTTTAGTTGGGCATGAGCTGGGGCGATGATGGGAGCTCACCCTGTTGCATGGCTGAGAAGCCCGGCATCTTAACTGCTGAGCCACCGCACTGTCGCAGATTGTTAATAAAATTGATTTAATGATATTGATGTTTAATCTTACTCTAGTTTTAACATTCTTTTTATTTTCATATTTTATAATTTGTATTTCAGCTGTCTTGAGTGCTGGATAAAAAGACAGGATATATATTCCATTTAAAAAAATTATAGAAATAAATGAGAGATGCAGCTGAGGCCTCATTCATCACTTTATCTATTGCTTGCAGGCAATAGATAATTGCTATATAGGATTCTTGTGGGTATTCAATAGCATGTAGAATAAAGATAAGAAGCAACAAACTCAAAAGGAATGATTTTAAAGCCATTTAGGTACAATCCAAGGACACATGAAAAGATCAATAAGATGCAATTAAAATATAACATAGGGAAGCATCTTATATCAAACTCAATCTTTTGTCCTCCGGGTTTCATATTGCAACTCTACAGGCTTTCAAGCAGGGTCATGCTCCATCACAGATGAAAACTACATCTGCTTGCTACTGACTTGAAGCCCTATTCCCAGAAATTAAATAAACTGCATAGCAGAAATGAAGCTTTAAGATGGAATATGGGAGGTTTTCATTTCCTGCCATCTGATTTCCCTGGCAACCATATTTCACTCACCCCGATTCCACCACACGGGAGGACAGCATACATCTTCTGACTAAGGGGACCTTAGAGGAGAAACAAAGAAGAGAAAAAGGGGGTATGAATGCCACATATATACCAGTTACATTGTATGTAAGATTAATTCATTTCCCTCACATTTTTCATGTCTATTTTACTGTCTTAGAAAGAACAAAATTATAATCTTTATGAATACAGGATTCAACTGGGTAACTTTACATACCATTACTTCTTTTTAAATTGCCTACAGTGGGTTATAACTCATCAGTTTAGTACCCCCACAATTTTGAAAAAGCCTAAACTCTAAAATAGCTAAACAGGCATAGATCAGAGCCCCTCCCATTAAATTCTATCTAATTTCCCCTAAAAATTGAGACTCTTCCCATTATGTGAAAATGTTCACTTTGCTTTGCATCACTGCCTCGCTCATCACACCTCCCAATGCTGGAAAATACATTCCCCTGCCACCAAAAGTTTATCCATCTGATACAGAAGTTTGAAAAGACAGACTTTATCAGATAGTATATTAAAAAGATGGTCTACCAGACTGGCCTTCCTCATATTTAACCCTGTATTTTCTGCCTTTACCATATACACAAATAAAGCAAAATTCTGTACATTCTGCGATTTTTAAAGAGAAGGGGGGAGCAACATTCTGCATTATGAAAATAGAACTATATAAAATGCTAGATATGCTACCAAGTAATTTCTTGTTGTCAAGTTTTTGTCTGTTCAAGGGGCTTGTTCCATATAGTAATGTGTGATGTTCCGAATGGACAGCCTGGATTTCATCCAATGTTGCCTTCCGACCTCGGATTCTCTAAGTAACAAAAAAAATGGGTAAAGACATTAGACAGAAAACTTGAAATATGGACTTTGAAAGGATTTTGAACAAGAATCCAGTCTAGTACTAGGTTCTCCTTAAGTTACAGTTACCAACACAGATGTCTTATACTTGTCCATGCTTTGATAGTAAGGTTTATTCATTTTGTATTATTTTCAAGCTAAATATCTAAATTTGCCTTGACTATTAAGCTTTTCTCCATTCCATCCTTTCAAATATTTCATTTCAGGCTAAGAATGATGGAGAAATCTTCAGCTGCTCCTCTTCACCTCCTGAGTATTTAATCAAAATTCACAAGCTCAGTGCTTGCCTTCAAAGACAAAATCAAGGATCACTTTAATACTGTTCAATATGAAATTATTTTATGGAAAAATGAATTCTTTGTTCTGGCTTCAAAACAAAGGCTTCCTTTTTTGGGCTGCTTTGCTATTCTGGTCAGGCTTTGTTTTTAGAGTAAAACCTCTGATGTGCCACACATATATAATGTATGGTCCTTACAGGCAAAAGCATTGCCATCCCTGTAATTGAATTTCCTTTGTGCCCCACTAGGCTTTCCCTGAAATACAGTGGTACCTCAAGATACGATTGCTTTATCATACGAATTTCTTGAGATACGAAGATCCCAACAAAGAAAA
>JANHFQ010002255.1:16948-27363 GCA_032468035.1 Aparallactus werneri
GCCCTCTCTAAGCAGGCTCTAAGCAGAATCAGCATGTATTGCCCCTAGCATTTTGGGTTCTCATTTTACCCACCTCGGAAGGATGGGAGGCTGAGTCGACCTTGGGCTTGCTGAGATTCGAACTGCAGTTAATTGCAAACAGCTGCACTCTAAGAGCAGCACTCTATTCACTGCACTACCATGGCTCTAGAAGGGTTGCCGGAATTGTGTATGTCTAGTTTAATAAAAAGAAGGATTAGGGGTGACCTGATAGCAGTCTTCCAATATCTCAGGGGCTGCCAAAAAGAAGAGGGGGGAGGGTTTAAATCTATTCTCCAAAACATCAGAAGGCCAGACAAGGAATAAGAATAGAAACCAATAGAAGTAAGAAGAAACTGCTTAACTGTGAGAACAATTAATCAGTGGAACAACTTGCCTCCAGAAGTTGTAAATGGTCCAACACTGGAAGTTTTTAAGAAGACATTGGATAACCATTTGTCTGAAGTAGTGTAGGGTTTCCTGCCTAAGCAGGGGGTTGGACTAGAAGATCTCCAAGGTCCCTTCCAACTCTATGATTCTATTCTATTAATATGGACATTTTGCCCAGCTTTGGTAAACAATGTCTTCTTCACACTGAGTTCAATTCCTGGTGACTTTAGGGATCAGTCCTAAAAGTTTCTTTGGCAACAATCCTTTTTGAGTTTTTTTTTTTAAATCCCAGTCTAGCCTATAGCCCTGGGGTTTCTTAGTAGTCTTTAACTACTAACTAGGTCAGAGCATGCTTAATGTTTTAAGATCAGCCAAGGTTAATTAGATGCTGCCATCAATTTAGATCCCATTTTATGAATCCTTACTTAAGTCAAGACACAGCTATATAAAATCACTTGCTACTTGTGAGAACTAGAGCCGCATCAACAATGAATGATCAGATTCCCTTTTCAGTTCCCTAGAGTTAGAAGGGACATTAAGGCTTGGAGGTTTATATCTCTTAGCAGGTTTCAAGTATGAGCGTCAGAGAGGGAAATAGTGAAAATGGTCATAAAACTCCTTACACATGAGGATCCAAGAAATGAATGAATTCATGACTCAATTAAGCATGGTTTGTTCAATAAATCACAGCTGAATATATGTTAATATATCTATTTTATTTATTTATTTATATTTATTTATTTTATTTGTTTGTCAAACGTGTACAAAATAACAGGTATAGGTATAGATATAAACATGAACAAAGAAAGTTTTTACAGGTAAATGGAGACAGTAAGACAGGGATGGTAGGCACACTGGTGTGCTTATGCACGCCCCCTTTACAGACCTCTTAGGGATTGGGTGAGGTCCACGGTAGACAATTTGAGTTTGAAGCTGTGAGGGTTTGAGGATGTAACAATGGAGTCAGGTAGAGTATTCCAGACATTGATCACTGTTGCTGAAGTCATATTTTCTGCAATTGAGTTTGGAGTAGTTTATTCTGAGTTTGTATCTGTTGTTTGCTCGTGCATTATTGTGGTTGAAGCTGAAGAAATCATTGTCAAGTAGGACATTGTAGTGGACAATTTTATGTACTATGCTTAGGTCAGACCACAGGTGGTGCAGTTCCAGATTGTCTAAGCCCAGAATTTCTAGCCTGGTGGTACACTGTAAGGTATTCTGTTGTGGGTTGAGGAGTGAAGTACTCTTCTTGTGAAGTACCTCTGGACCTGTTCGATTGTGTTGATGTCTGATATACAGTGTGGATTCCAAACAGATGAGCAATATTCGAGGACTGGTCTGGCAAAGGTTTTGTATGCTCTAGTTAGATGTACAGCATTACCAGAAAAGAAGCTTTGCAAAATTAGATTGACAATTCTCAATGCTTTTTGGGCAATGTTGTTACAGTGAGATCTGGGGCTTAGATTGCTTGAGATGAGTACTCCTAGGTCCTTGACTACTTGTCCATTGACATTGCTTATCAGAAGGTTGCCAAACGGGATCATGGGACCCTGGGACACTACAACGGTCATAAATATGAACCACTTTCCAAACATCTGAATTTTGATCACATGACCACGGGGATGCTGCAATGGTCGTAAGTGTGAAAAACAGTCATAAGTCACTTTTTGCAGTACCATTGTAACTTTGATCAGTCACTAAATGAACTGTTGTAAATCGAGGACTACCTGTAATAAAGGCGGGATACAAATAAATAAAAATAACATTGCAAGCAAGCGAATTAATCATTGTCCTGCATTCTCCTTGTAAGAAGCGGCCATCCAGAGCATATGCAACTGATCTCCCATCCTTTCCTTATACAGAAAGGTTCCAAGGAATCGGTATACTCATCTTTGATCTTTGCCCTGGTCATTGGCTCCATTTTCACAGAGCTATCTTCAGTTCAAACCAGAAGCCTAAGCTCTCCCATGAATTCTTGATAATATTCTAGAAGTAGCTGCTTAAGCTCTGAATCAATAAGTAGTTTTATCACTAAGCTTTAAGACCATTGTCAGTTCTTTTATGTGGCACATAGTTAGGATGTGCTTGGCTAGCATTGTTGGAATCATTAAAAGAAGAATCCTCTAGATTCTGGAAAGGAATCCCAAGGAGCATAACTTTCTTCCTTCTTTCCTTTCCTTTAACTAGAAAAGACAGATATTCCAAAGTTTCTTTCCCCCTTCCAAACAATACTGTCAGAAGAGTACCACGAGCCGTGGTGGCTCAGTGGGTAAATGCAGTATTGCAGACTACCTCTGCTGACTTGTTCAGCAGTTTGGGAGATTGAGTCCCACCAGGCTCAAGGTTGACTCAGCCTTCCATCCTTCCGAGGTCAGTAAAATAAGGACCCAGATTGTTGGGAGTAATATATTGACTCTGTAAACCGCTTAGAGAGTGCTGGAAAGCACTGTGAAGCAGTATATAAGTCTAAGTATTATTATTAAGATTTTCATTCTCATGAAGAGAACATTCAGACATGTAAGATTCTTTTATTATGTTCTAATGAAAGTAGGTTTAGATTTACAGAATAAATGTAAATCTAGTCTGTTTCTTAGTCAAGTCTGCCTTATAGGGTGGACAGGAAGCTCGGTTGGGATTTGGAACCTTCCCGCTTATAACAGGATGACAGGCAGAGATGAAGATGTTGGACTTTGTCCCATTGTGTGTGTGTGATCATGTGAGTTTACATTCCATACAAATCTTTGATCAAACTAATACTTGTTCAAAGATGGTGTTTCTTTTCTAATTGTCTGGATTTTAAAACTTATTTCAAGTTTCACAATGAATGTAAATAGAGCTAATAGATGAGAAAACACTGCTAGAAACATCAGTTGTGCTTAGAAATAACGGAGTGAAAAAAACAGGGGAAAAGTTATAATCCAATAGAAGAGATAATATGTAGCTCTGCATTGAACTTGGAGTTCTCAGTGCTCTCTGACCTTGCATGCTTGCTTGAAGAATCTGTCGCAAAATGTCTGCCGAAGTTCAGAGAGGATCAAGGACTTCAGAAAAAATATGAAATTGTTATGATGTTGATAAAATACAAGTAACAAATGTTATTTTTTAAAAAAACTAAGAGTTTAGTATAATGAGACAAAAATTAGGGCAAATAATTTTATTTATTTATTTATTTATTTTATTTTATTTTATTTTATTTTATTTATTAAATTTATTCTATTTATTCACCTATCTCACCCTAAGGCTTACAACAATAAAAATGGAGAAATGAAAAGAAGTGTAAACATAATAGCAGCAAAGTAGTGGAATAATAAAATAAACAATAAAAAGAAAATAATGATATAGTGATATGAGAATAAAAGGTGGGTGGGTGGGTGGAGAAGCAGGGAGTGGGGAAATGGGGTTGGCTATCAATCTAGCAGCCATCTCCAGTGTGGCAGTGTCCTCAGACCATCAGGCAGAGTAAGGTCTTCAGGCTCTTAAATAAGAACTTGCAAGTATTTATGAAAAGGCCCATGCTATTTTTCACTACTATTTGGAATATCAGCTGTTTTCATTATGGTTGCATACATGATACATCAAAAATAATAGTTCAATTTATCATTAGCCAGAACATCATCATCATTATTAACTTTCCCCAACTGATTTCTGCAGGTAGACATGAAGACATAGGTTGTTTTGTCAGCATGAAACATCTATGTTCTAATTGGCTCACCTGAGATTACTGCATGTAGACTGACATTAGAAGGGAAGGTCAAAAATCAATGAACAGATGGCATCTGGTAAAAGCAATTAAGTGCTGAAAATTCCATCCTTCTTTATGCAGGCTGCACAGAATGCATAATCATGCATCTGACCACTGAGATCAGACATTAGCCATATGTTTTCCTTTTTTACTGTTATGATAAATTTTGCAGTACAAATGGAAAGTCTTCTAATGTGGAATAAAATATTTATCATAATGAAAAGAGAGCTGTGGGTAGGGGAAGAGCCCTGTAAAACAGAAAGACCATTTTTTTTGTCAGGGCTGAAATTATTTAACTTTACAATGCTCTGCATATTATGCAAAATATCTGTATAATAACTTTGAGAGCTACTTTGCTTAAAAGCACATAATTCACATGTGATTTGCTGAAAGAATCTTGCAGCACTCCAGTTCAGATATAATGCATTACAGCAAAATCTTTTTAAAAATATCTATATGGCCAGTAAAGAAACAGCAAAAGTTGGGTCTATGGATCAAGAATAGGAAAATATTATTATCTACCAAGAGTCGTACATCATGCTTACTCTTTAACCAAAAGGGTAGAAGTGTAGTACAACGGGGTTGTGTGCATTATCTACTGTAGCAATCAAGATGAGAAGAGGTGACATGGAGGGATGACTAGAATCTTATAATTCCATTTACTCCAAGTTCCCATGAAAAAAATTAGGAAGCATTGGAAGTTTATTCAATGTTACAGTACTGATTTAAAGTCAATAGACTTTTTGAATTTTTTTCCTCTGAAGTCTTCATTGTACTTGGGCACAGCTATAAGAAAACAATTTTCTAAAAATAGTCATATTGAAGGCCTCAAACATCAATACATTTCTGTCATAATGTTCACATTATATACTCATGAACATCACAGTATCCATACTTGAAACTCAATATTTCTGGAAATGACTTAGATTTTTGTTGCTTATTTGGATATAAACTGTTTTAACCAGGGCAAAAAATCCAGTATTGTTTCTCACCAATAATACTTTTCAATGTTCACTGAATGTCTTGGTGATTTGTAACTTTTAAAAAAATGCAAAAGCCAACATATTTCAGGACAGGAGGTATTAAAATTTAATTTATATCTATTTGATTTATAATTATATATATATAGACTGCTAGTCAAGTAATATAGGGAGAGAGAAAAGGGAAGAAACAGTGCTATCATTATCTTATATTTTGAGTGAAAAACTAGATTTATAGATAAATTGATATTTAGAAATCTTACAACTAGTAAAGATAGGTAAAATATTGGAATTCTCTCTCTCCAATTCTTTTCTTAGCAGCCTAACTCTAGGTCAGGGGTATCAAACTTGCATCATCACAGTGGCGTTTCGAAATGTCTTGGGACTTCCCCCCCTCACTAAACCGGCCAGGGCCAGGTCCAGCACATTACACATCCTGCTCGCGGGCCACAAGTTTGACACCCCTGCTCTAAGTCTTATGAAGAGGAGGGAATAGGGAAGAGGGCCTAAGTATAGGGCAGTCAGCAGCATTTTGAGTTATTTCCAACTGCTTCTCTATTTAGTATACACGTAGCATAATATTGGTTGGCTGTCTTGCTTCTTTAAGCCATAAGGATTGTTTAAACAAATATAAAACTCTTAATTTTTTGACTAGAAGGACTACATTGATTTGTTTTCTGACTGGGGATTTCTCCTTGGTTCATTGTTATATAAGATTACGTCCACTTGAATCAACCAATCATGATTTGATAAGAGACAATCCATTCAGAGGAATAGGAAATCTGATCTAGCTTCTCAATATTTACTTGTGTAGACCAAATTTCTTCACATTTTCTTAAAGTAGATCAATGGTCTCCAACTTTTGTGGGTCATTTGAAATTTAAACAAAAAATAATTGGAACTCAGAAAAACTTTATGGTGTAGATAGAATTCTAGAAATTGAAGTCTTAAAATTGCTAAGGTTGAGAAACATAGGTCTACATAGTGAACAGAAGTCAAATGTGACTGAAGGGCATCTTTACCTTTCACATTTTTAGGACATAGGAAACTTTTATAGCAGAAATGGGGAAAAATAGAAGAGAATCAAACCAATGTTTTTTGTGTGTGAACTATCAGGCTTTGGATTTTTATGGCAAGCCCATAAAGCATGAAGCCGAAAGCACCAGCCTGAAGATGACGAATGAGACTTTGTCGAAACGTCACCAAGATACCTCAAATTTTACGCGGAAGAAAACCGGAATAACTGAAGACCTACATACAAACACCCGCAAAACCTCAGAAATACACAGACACACACACACACTCACGTGTGTGTGTGTGTGTGTGTGAACTTCACCTTTCATGCTTATCTGGTTGTCTGTCTCAGTGATCCATTCATTGCATTCCAGATATGATTTCCAAAAGCAAATTAAATCCTAGATTTAGAACACCTAAAAATATATACAGTACATAATGTGAATGGCTTATATAGTCAGTGATAGAATGGAATTAGTTGTTGTTGTTAGTTACGAAGTCTTGCCCAACCCATCATGACTCCATGGACAACATTTCTCCAGGCTTTCCTGTCCTCTACCATGCTCTGGAGACATTTAAGCTTGTACCAATTGCTTCAGTGACTCTATCAAGCCACCTCATTTTGTGTTGTTCCTTTCTTCTTTTGCCCTCCCAGCATTAGGCTCTTCTCCAGTGAGCGAATGGAATATATCTTGTGAAAAAATGAAAAAGTATTCAGCAAAATATATGGTAGTCTGGGCAACTGGGCAGAGCATAAACACTTCATCTTGTAATAAAACTATTCTTATCACCACTTCAGTCTATAGGAAACAGAATAAATTCTTGACTCTTTATGGTATCTGAGACCCAGACATTCTCACAAACACTGCCCTAAGAGAACTATTGCCTTAGATATATTACTTCTTTCTCTTATCTGAAATTTCCACATACCCTGTGGGGAAGAGTTCATTTAGTTTTTCATCTATTCTATAGCCTATAGTAGAGCAGGGAAACAAAAATGTATTTTATGGTAAATTATTTGTTTTTAATTTCAGTATTCAGTTATTCTGCAGTTGATAAATTATATATTTTAATGCTATAATAAAGTTTACTGAAATGTTAACTTCTGACTATAAATGAAATATCATGAACATAGCATATGATTTGGATGCATTGTTTTTTAATTATCTCACTTTATTGCTGTTTCTACAAACTGTTAATTTTAGATTGTTATATTAATATTTGAATACTTTTTAAAAATCAGGGTTTTTTTATATATATATTTCTCATTTCAATTTTCTCATCTCAATTTTCCCCCTTAAGGGAGAAGATGAACATGTATGAAGCAGAGAAGGCAGAAATAATTTAACTAAAATTATAGTGAAAGCTGCCCATAGATTTTGCTAGGAGAGATAGCTGTCAAATATATGGACAAAATAGTTTTATTCTGTAGTGTATCTCCATATAGTGCCAACTACTTCAGGGCAGTATTCTAAGACAAAACACATTAATGGCACATATACAATGCTACATATTATATTCGGAATAGGGGCTTCTGAATACATGAGAGCATGATGGAAATGTGTGCTGTGCTGATGTTTTGTGAATGGAATCTGATGCATTTTACAGCTATAATATAGGGAGGGAAGGGGGGAGAGAGAGAGAGAGAGAGTTGAATTGTAGCTGTATGTATACAGCTACATAGACATGCAGTTGAATTATGTGGATGCATCTGGAAAAACAAAAGATATATTTCATGAAATGTGATTATATATTTAGTATTGTTTTAAATTAATAATCATCAAACTTTCTTCAGATATATTAATTAATTGATAACACTTTAAATTAAGTTCCATTTTCTTTTCTCTTTCTCTGTTTCCCTGATGTCTTCTTTATTAAATGTTCTGTTTTTGATAAGACCCAAAATGCTCTTCAGCTCCATGAGAGGATTCAGTCTTCTAGTATGGATGCCAAGTTGGAAGCACTGAAAGATTTAGCCAGTTACTCACGTGATGTAACATTTGCCCAAGAATTTATCAATCTAGATGGGATTTCACTCTTAACACAGATGGTTGAAAGTGGCACCGAGTAAGTATTCTGTTGTAACTCTATTACCATTTTTGTTACATTTTTCATAATTATCTTAAGGTAAGCTTTGCAAATTTATTCACTGGACCATATTTTGAAAAATGAGGGACCTGATCCCTGATTCTGTTGAAACTGATGAGATATGTAAGTGAAATATGTTAAAAATAATTGGTACTTTGGTGAAATTTAAGAGAATTGATTTATCAAGAAACCAAGAATATGAGAGTTGGAAAGGACCTTGGAGGTCTTCTAATCTAACCCCCTGTTCAAATAGAAGACCCTATGCCATTCTAGACAGAGAGCTGTCCAATGTCTTCTTAAAAATCTCCAATGGCATCTACAACTTCTGGAAGCAAGTTATTCCACTCACTAATTGTTCTCATTGTCAGGAAATTTCTCCTTAGTTCTAGATCACTTCTCTTCTTGATTAATTTGCATCCATTGCCTTCAGGTGCTTTGGAGAATAGAAATTGACCTCCCTTTCATTGTGGTAGCCCAATAGATATTGGAAGATGATCTCAACTTAATCCTTTTCACTAAACTACGCATTCCTGTCCATCTGAAAAAATGAGACTACACTACATATTTTTGATAGCTTCTTTCCCCAAAAGCAATCTCATTTATGATTGTAACTTACTATAGAAAATTCTGACATTGAGCCTAACAGAAATCCAAAATTTCTATTAGTAAAGTCATGTAACTTTCTTGAATAGATGCTAATGAAGCTGACCTCAGTAGCCTTTAAAATAATTGGGACATTATTACATTGAAATGAACCAAAGTTGTGGCTAACTTAATCTGAACCCAGGTCCAAAGTTTTATTTTAATAATCTAGAAAACAAAATATTAGATGATCCTTGGAATGCCCAAACCCTGTGATACTATGAAGTTTTCTGATAAGAAGACAATATCCAAATATTCAGTTTTATGAAATGATGTGATGAATAGCTGCCCAGAGTCCTTTAGGAGTGAGCGGCCTAAAAAATCAAATAAATAAATAAATAAATAAATAAATAAGTCTGTTGAAAATTATATTGCTGGGATGACATTTATTCTACATGATTTCGGCTTTGAAACTGGATAATTTAATCACATTGACATGGAATAAATTACCTGCTTTCTAGGTTGGTTTGACTAGATGTATGTTAGGTCAGAAAAATAAATAATTTAAGAAGGCAACTTCTCTTTGGGAAGCAATTTCTTAAATTCATTGTGACATACTACTAGTATTGTTTTATACATCATTCACAATTTGAAAATCTTAGATTATGCATTAAAAATAAAAAACTATGCAAATTAAAATAACACTGTTTCCTTATTTAATTTAGACAGCAATGTCTAGAGATATTTTTATAATGTGTAATTACACATTTTACGTATTCTAATCAATACAATCCATATTATGAAGACAAAAAAAGATAATATAGTCTTTTCCAACCAAGTTTCCAATAGCTTCAATCCATAAAATTAATCACAGTTTAATTGCAAGCAAAATACACCATTAACTCTTGTTACAAAATTAATTTGACCCCATTGTTGTTGTTAGTTGCGAAGCGTGTTCGACCCATCGTGATCCCATGGGCAACATTCGTCCAGGCTTTCCTGTCCTCTACCATCCCCCGAAGTCCATTTAAGCTTGCACCGACTGCTTCAATGACTCCATCCAGCCACCTCATTCTCTGTCGTCCCCTAGGTTTGCCCTCAATTGTTCCCAGCACTAGCCTCTTCTCCAGTGAGTCCTTCCTTCTCATAAGGTGGCCAAAGTATTTGAGTTTCATCTTCAGGTTCCCCATATTTAATAGGAAACCAGCGTCATCAGGATTGAGAAACATGCTTCTACTTACTCTGACAAAATTGAACTGAAACTTTCCAAACCATAATTACTTCAGGAAAAAGATTTCTAAAAGGTCAGTGCAGTCACACAGAAATAAGGATGCTGCACGCTGCAGTGGCATACAAATACAGTTAAAACTGCATTATATTTTTCTTTGTTAGTTATGAATCCTTTTGTTTTACTTGTAAGAGAATTACAGTACTCATGGAACTCTGAGATTTAGCAATGACATCTGTCCAATCCTTCAATCCCAACAAAGATAGAAGTTATTTATTGTCAGTTTAGAAATATGACTTACTAGCTGATGACCCGGCCTTGCCCGGGTGTATATTTTTGGGAATGCCACCTTGCTCCCTCCCTCCCTCGTCTT
>JANHFQ010002257.1:95464-107480 GCA_032468035.1 Aparallactus werneri
ACCTTCCCACCAAAGGTGGTCCCTATTTTTCTACTTGCATTTTTACATGCTTTCGAACTGCTAGGTTGGCAGAAGATGCATAAATAAGCCAATTTCAAGGGCATACAAGTTATATGATTTGATTGAAAGCACAGTAGCCCATTTTAATGGAGGAAAGAGAAGTCGACAGCTACACAGAAAGCTGACTATGAGGATCACAGGATAAGAAGATCATGATAAGCTGTATATGAACTCCAGAAGAATCTGACTCATAATTAGCCCATAAGTAGGGACTTCATATGCCAACATTCCAGTTTGCATCCCTGATTGTAGAACTAATCCATCCAATTTGCTCTTCTTTGGTCTTTAGCTATTGGGATTAAGGATGGTTTTTATCCCCTTTTAATGCTATAAGGATCCAGCCCAGCTCCATTTAGTCCTTGGTGAATTTTTCCAATGCTCGATATGTGTATTTTTGCTGCAGATACATCCCTGGAACTGCATGAAATCTGTGACAGCTTTACACCATTATTTCAAGATTCATCGCTGTAGGTCCCCAGTGAGAGAGAGCTGTCCAAATCTTTCCAGCAAACAGAATGCTGTTCCTGGCATATTTACTGCAGCAAAGCGAATTTGTGTCCCAGAGATAAATAGAGTGTTATCAGCAACAGCTGTCTCTCATTTTTATTTGTTTTTATATTTAACTATAGGTTCAATTCTCTCTCTCTTAAAAAAAAACCCCAGAACTGTAAATCCTATGACAGGCGGCCCTGAGATTTAGTAGCTCAGGTTGCTTCGGGGCTGTGATTTAGGAATGCATTTATGGTTCACAAGACAATTATCTAACATGCCATAGTGCCACCCTCTGGAGTATGCAAAAAAATCAGAATGAAGGGAGAAGTCACATTTCATTCATAATACAGCTGAAATTGCCATTTGTTTGCCCTGGGAAGTGCCTGTCTCAGTGTGTCTTCCTTCCCTTTTCTCCCCAGAATAGTTTGGAAAATTAAGCTTACCTGTCTTCTTGCAGAAGCACTCAAAACTTAAGCATATTTTAGTTAAAGACTGGACCAAAATAAGATGCTGGGCAGAATTTTTATTGGTACATTTGGCTTCCTAATTTGGATCCAGCCAATTCAGGGACTCCTTATATTATCCGGAGCTCAGAAGTCATTCAGGTTTGATTCTCATAGGCATAAAAGCTCTGTGTTAGAATCTAAGACAGTTAGAGCAGAATTTCATGGCCATTCCTTAAAAAGCAGTTGAGTCCAGTGGTGGCATTCCTATAACGTTCTCCCCTAGCATGGTGAAGAATGCTGGGTGTTGTATTTCAGCTGGATGGCTGCTAGTCCCCCATTCCTGGATTGGCCTGGAAAGGCACTCAAGGTTATGAGAACATCCCCAAGATTTAAAGGATTGTCATTTCCTTTACTTAGCTCAGAAGGATCCTTAAAGATGATCTGGGGAAGAGAAAAGGGAATATTAGCATAAACCCCAAGTACCAAGCACAATATCTTTTCCAGAAAATAAATTTGCCCAGAATCACTTAGCCAATTGCTGGCTCTCCACTGAGCTCATGACTTGGCTGTGGCACTTACCAAACATCTCAGACACCTGCAATTAAGATGACCAAGCAGCAAATTCTATGAGTAGAGTCTAGAGCAGGGGTGTCAAACTCGCATCATCACAGGGTCACAAGTTCTAATCAAAGGAAAAATCAGGGATCTTAACATGTTCTTTGAGAAATACAGCAGCCTTTATTCATTGGGATGGTAGAGTGTCAAATACTTTCCAAGTGTTGCATCTTCCAACCTTAAATGCCGTCTCCTAAAATTATAACTCAATTGTTTTTGTGACAGAAGAGAGAAATTAATCAGTAGTAGAGATGGAGCAATTACATTCATGTTCATTCATCAAATTGATGTATTTGCCCCACCGACTGAACCCAGGTTTAAGAGCACATCCTCAGCCAGGCTCAAGTACAGCCCTTATTCTACCCAACCTTGTTGAATTTCTTTCTTTTTTAACAATAGGTCTTATGGGCAGGTAGAGTGTGAATTTTTCCACTTACCTTTTGTCAGAAATTGAATTCTTTTATTGATCCTGGGTGTTTGTGAAGTCATTTTTAAAACATAGGGTATGGAGGCCATTCAGAGTTATTAAAGACTGAAGCAGAAGCCCAGAAAATAGATAAGCAAGCAAGCCTGTAGATCTCTGCTACAGAATATTAGATAGTCTTCACTACTTCAT
The DNA here is from genome assembly GCA_032468035.1 of Aparallactus werneri. NCBI lineage: Eukaryota > Metazoa > Chordata > Lepidosauria > Squamata > Lamprophiidae > Aparallactus > Aparallactus werneri. Next base: position 97,694 of record JANHFQ010002257.1, read on the forward strand.
GTCCAGCTTCTCTGGAAATCAATCTTCAAAATTCAGTTCAAGCCAAGCTGGTTAAAAATTACATTAAGTAGCAGTCCAAGCATTTAAAGGTCCCTGGTCTGGAGGAAGCTGCTTTAATCTGTAAGGAAATAAAGAGGTTAGGTTCTTCTTCTGCCCTATTGTCTTTCCCTTGGTTCCATTTTCATTTTATTAAAATCTATCTTTATTAAGTTCTACTTTCACTTTTGAGTGAAACTTTCCAAGTGACCTTTACCTTTGCACACTCAGGAATCCATACGTTTGATAGAATTATAGAGTAAGAAGCGCAAATTGTGTTTTTGGGTGAGTGGAAAAAATGTCCTCCTTTCTCTTTCATTGTTATACAACACAATGTTTTGTTTCTAATTATTATTTTTAGTATGCTAATCTTCGCTCTTTGTTTGGTGGCCCCATGTTTGCTCTGTGTTGATGCACTGAATTGACTGTTCAAGGGAGAGTGGTTTACTGGAATATTTCTACCTTATTTTTCAATTGCAGCATCTACACACAATGTGATTATAAATTAGTGCACAGGAGCACTTTGAAAAGATTCCTATAAATCAAGTGACTTGGAACACATTTTTAAAAGCAATAATTAAAAGTGGTCAAAGATGGTGGAAAACCATGACATTATAACCAAAAGACTTAGGAAAACCAAAATTTTTAAACTTGTTTCCTAAGTTTTGAACAACTTACATTCCATGTGTTTTCTGGACAGAGAATCCTGACTTTCATTTGATGAGAAATATTTAACTGGTGCCTAGCCAAGTAGCATTTTTACTTCCTTTGGTTTATGTCATTTATTTATTTATTATTTCATATCACATTATTTTGAAGACTGGGTTCATCAATTGTAGCAGTAAGTCAAATTGTATTACTCCATTATCATCCTGTAATTCTGAGGAATATTTCTTTGAAATTCATCATTTTTTCTTTCTTTACAGAATTTGTTTCCCAAGCAAAAAAATTGAATATGCATTGCCATTATTTTTTAATGCAATAAGTGTCCAGATTCTAACATTTTGAATTTGGATTTTAAAATCTTAACATGTTTTCTTAATAAGAAATTTTACCTTATTAATATTTTACCATAAGAGACTTTTCTGCTTCACAGCTCAGATCTTTCAGGTATCTTTCAGAGGGAAATTGTAGGAGAAAGAGGGGTGGAGTTAAAAGAGGGATCAGCAGAGAAACCCTAAGTAGCCACAAGTAAACTAAATCCAGCTCCCCCTTGAATTCCATTGGTCTTTATCTTAACTCCTAGCAGATGCTAATCATTAGTTGAGAAGATTCCTATGCCACCGCTATGACTAGCAATAAATCAGTTTAATCGAACCTTCTTGCGTGACTCTTTCATACCTGACAGGAGTGGAAAGATATGTTGACCATGGGAAATCTCAGTTAATGTTTTAAGCATGCACATTTGCCATCGCTTGATGGATCCTTTTTGAAATCAAGGTTCTAATTTAGCTCTTTGCTAAATCTGTTTCCTTGGAAGTAACCCCTCATTGTTCAGTAAGACTTCCTTATAAGGAGCACTGAATTATCACCTGTTAATAACTCTTAACTTTGTCCAAAGTTATGCAGGCTTAGAGCCAGGAATTCATTAGTGCTACATTGATTGGAGATAAATTAAACTCTGTAAAGAATTTTAGGACTGATAATAATAAAATTATAGAATTTTGTTTGTTTGGAATAATAACTATCCATGCTCCACACACATATACCAGTACTTTTCTTTTTGCATTGTCAATTTTAATGGTGCTATTAAAGTAGTAGTCATTTACTTTCCATCCAGATGTTATTGGCAGAACAAATGGGAAACTGGTGTATAAAATATTTTTTAGGAACGCAGGTTCCCTTAACATGTTCTACAGTCTTTTGTCTTCTTCCTCTTAAAAGCAAACTTGTCCTCACTGAGTTACTTCCATTGAAGCAGAAAAGGTAGCATTTATATCTGTTGTGGTAATAAGTTTTATCAACATTCCCCAATCTGTTGTTTTTCATATATGTTGAACTTTAAATCCTCAAAGAACATTCTGGCTTGGACTTTTGGGAGTTGAAATATAGCATGGTTGGAAGCCAACAGATAGGGGAAAAATTGGAATGAGTAACAAGCTATACTATATCAATGAAAGAATGTTGAAGTCTTATTTTGCCTGGAAGGAGTCCCTTCAAGCTTTACAATTAGATCTGGCTTATTTTTCTCGAGGGGAGAGTGGGCTGTTAATTCCTGCATTGGAGGACACACCTCTCAAGTGCTCACAAAGCAATTAACATGATACAGTATTAACTTGTTGCTGCTCTCTGGAAGACTTAGTGTCATTTTAATGGGATACTAATTGGTCTAATGGGTTTCATACCAACAGGATATAATGAATGCTTCTTTAATGAGCAGATTGTTGGGGGGTGGGGCAGATTTCAAAATTTACTTTATTGATAGTAATCCAATTCATTCCTACATAATAAAAGTTTCATAAAAGTTGTGGAAACATCAGTATTCAGTAAGATCTGGTGCAGGTGTAGGGGCCTATGTATGTATATAGTAATAGCATGCTTAATAGTGCTTTACAGCACTCTCTGGGTTGCTTATAGTCAGCCTATTACCCCCAACAAACTGGGTCCTCATTTTACCGACTTAGGAGGATGGAATGCTGAGTTAATCTTGAGCCAGTCAGGATCGAACTCCAGACTGTGGGCAGAGTTAGCCTGAAATATGCATTCTAATCACAGCACCACCAGGGTCCTTGGTAAAGTGGAACCTCAGTGTCCAGACCCTGTCAAGCCGACCTGTATTGTAAAAGAAAGAGTCCAAGACGCAATTGCCGGTAATCTTCTTTACTGCACAGAAATCAGGAACAGCGAATAAAGTTAATGCCAAAGCCCAAAAGCACACAAGCAGACTTTTGAACATCGAGCCCCCAAACCAGGATCAGCCCGCCCAATCAGCACAAAGATGCAATTCCCCCTCAGTCCAATCGCAGGTCTGGAATCAGCTGAGAGGCGGAGCAAAGGGAGCAGCTGAGAAGCAGAGCAGAAGAAGCAGTTGGCATCCCTCTATTGCCAGCCACAGCGTGGACGAGGGAGATAGGAGACCAACTTGGCTGATGTGTTGAGACCAGGACCAGACCTTGACAGGTGGCTTCCCCTATCAGGGATCCACCTGAAAAATAGTTTGAAAGATTAGATAGTGTCCACCAGGCTCTCCCACCCCAGTTTTGTGGGGTAGCGGCGATGGAAATGTCTGAGCAACCGCCATGCTGTCGCCAACATCCAGGACACTGGCTGGGTATCCTTTCCAGGGTATTAGATACTGAAGAACACCTCACCATACTCTGGAGTCTAGGGTATCATTGATTTCGTAGTGATCCCCATGCACAGGACCAGGGTTTGACTGCTTGTAAAAATCAAAGATTTCAGTAAACTCACATGAAATATTGGGTATATTTTTCCCAGCAAAGGTGGCACTTTCAGTTCTACCGTAACTGGGTTAATGATACGAGTGATCGGAAAGGGGCCTATATACTTTGGACCCAATTTTTTTTGCTTGGTATTCTTAACTTTATATATTTAGTGGACAGGTATTCTTGTTCCCCCACACGGAAAGGCTTATGACTTGTCCGTTTTTTACTGGCCTGTTTTTTATATATTTCTGTTGCTTTACGTACAGCTGTGCATACGGTATTCCAAATGCTGGGCAACCTGTCTGCCCACTCTTTCAGGGATTGTTGTACAGTAGAAGGGGTCATCAGTTCTGGGATAGCTTGAAATTCAATTCCATTCACTATTCTGAAGGAGACGAACCCAATGCTGCTATGCACCGAGTTGTTGTAGACTACTTCCACAAACAGAAGCAAGTCCACCCAATCATTCTGTTGATACGATACATAGCTCCTGAAGTAACATTCTATCATTGAGTTAGTTCGTTCAACAGCTCCATTGGTGCTGGGGTGATACGCAGAACTTAAGCCTTGGGAGGAGCCAATTAAGCAAATAAAATCCCGCCACTATTAAATCCATCCCAATTTCCTCCCATGGTCGGGATGGGTCAGCGATGGGCTGTAACAGACCGAGGGGCTTCCCAGGCCAGTGTTTTGAGGTGGCACACACTGAACAATTGTTAATGTAGTTTTCAATGTCTTTCCTCATATGTGGCCACCAAAACTGTCTCTTGAGCAGATGCAATGTTTTTACGAATCCAAAATGTCCAGCTTGTTTAACATCGTGGCATTGCTGTAATACCTTGTTTCTGACTTTAGAGGGGATGTACAGTTTGTCACCTCTCCAACTCAGGCCGACCTGCTGAGTGAGTAAAGATTCATTAGCCAACCACCAATCATCTGTCATCAACTCGGTCCGCAGCTCTTCCCACATTCTATCTTTCAGCTTAGTTTCTTTAGACCCACAACTAAATTGATATGGCAGGATTAATGCCTATACAATCTCCTCTCATTTGGAATGGAATTGGGGCTTCTGGGATAGCACATCAGCTAAGAAATTTTCCCCTCCCGGTACATATTTTAACACAAAATGGAAGCGTTGGAAATACTGGGCCCACCACACCTGATTTTCTGTAAGGCCTCCAGATTTCGGTCATCCGTCCACACTTCGAACAGTATGTGACAAGACATCAAGTAGATGTCTCCAGGTCTATAATGCTCATCAAATGACAAATGCCTCTTTCTCCCATATTGCCCAATTTCTTTCAGTATTGGTTAATTTTTTAGAAGTATATGCACATGGCTGCAGGTCACTTGTTTCATTTTTCTGTAACAACAAATGTCCAATACTTGTCACTTGTATCTGCCTGGATTACAAATGGTTGTCCCAGATCAGGATGCTTTAATATTAGATCCTGAGAGAATAGGGTTTTCAACTCCTCAAATGCTCACTGGCACTCCAGTGTCCATGTGAGAATTTGACCAGGATGAGGTGTCGATGTTAGGTGTTTGGTCTTTAACAAATCAATGGCAGTACTATGCAAATGATGGGATAAATTGTCTATAGAAATTAGCAAACCCCAAGAAACTTTGCAGCAATTTTTGGGGTTTTGGTGCATGCCAGTCAAATACATTGTTCATCTTATTGGGATCCATTTCAACCCCGCTGCTTGAGATCCGGTATCCTAGATAATCTAATTGTGTGTGATGGAAGGAACACTTCGATAATTTTACGGCGTCCCCTCTAAGAAAAGGCCGACAGATGCCAGCTCCTTCGCATGGTCATTGTGGAGACCTGCCACCCAGTCAGCCGCCTCTACCTCAAGTACTGCAGTAACAGCCACCACCATAGATCACTGGGAAGGATAGGCCTGAGCATAATAATCCAAATGGCTTGTCACCTGGATCAGAAACAAAGCCACCCTCTCTGGATTTCCATCAATCAATGCTTCTATGGGCGGTGGTCCCCAGGACTGAGGTGGCCAGTGGGCCAATTGTGGCATCCATCCAGGAGTGGGGCCGGGACCCCCAATGCTACTACCCAGGCCCCTTACCACCGAACTGGAGCCCACTGGGTCACAAAGTGGATCCATCTCCCCTACCAAATAAGTCCCGTTTTCACCCCTTCGGGGTGTATGACCCTGTTCCCAAGTCTGATGACAATAACTGTCCTGGTCTCGACTGGTCACCAGGCTACCACAGATCTCTGCATATCTATGTTCCACCAAACCTGACTGCCAGTAACTCCTCTCGCCAAACTTTTCCCGAAGAATGTCCATAGTGGTACTACCAAGTTAGTAGTATAACTGCTTCCCTCATCTTTCTCTGTCTACCATCTTTTCCTCTAATCTCCTGGCAGAACTTCCTCATGTGCAGGGAACGTAACTTGGGAAGCTACCACCCCAGCAACAATCGAGCTATGCCACATTTGTCCAGCCGAAAGCCGACCCAGTCCTAGCCGTTGGGAAGAAGGCTTATCCATTGCTGGCAACCCGGCATAGGATTCAGCCAGGAGCGTCTGACTTTGGCCACATGACAGGCTGACTAGTGTCCTCCAACCACTCAGATTCCACTGGCTCTGGTGGTGCTGCTCTCTCCTCCTCAACCCCTGGCTCCCTCTGTCATCCCCAGCCACTCCAAAGGGTCTCCATGAAAGAACAATGATTTTTGGCATTAGCTTTCTGTCCAGACCCTGTCAAGCCAACCTGTGTTGTAAAAGAAAGAGTCCAAGACATGATTGCTGGTAATCTTAATTATTGCACAGAAATCAGGAACAGCAAATGGCAAGGATATTCCGAATAAAGTTAACACCAAAAGGCCAAAAGCACACAAGCAGACTTTTGAACATCGAGCCCCCAAACCAGGATCAGCCCGCCCAATTGGCACAAAGTTGCAATTTCCCCTCAGCCCAATTGCAGGCCCGGAATCAGCTGAGAGGCGGAGTGAAGGGAGCAGCTGAGAAGCAGAACGGAAGAAGCAGTCAGCATCCCTCTGTTGCCAGCCATCGCATGGACGAGGGAGGTAGGAGACTGGCATGGCTGGTGTGGTGAGGCTGGGACCAGACCTCGATACTCGGTTCATGACCACAATTTGTCCCATAATGAGTTGGTTGTGAACTGAAACAAATTTTCCCATTGGGTTGTGTGGAAATACATTTCCAGACCTCTATGAACTCTATTTTTTAAAAAAAGATTTTGAAACAAACAGATAGTTAAATATTGCCACAGAATGCACACTGTAACAATAAAATGTAAAATCCTTTAATACAAACACTGACAAAACCATGAACAACAGAGAAAACTGTTCAATTGGTCGATCCTGAACGAGAGAGAGGTTGCTGTTTTGCAGGAGAGTCCGTCTCCGCGATGGAAGGACGCTCTCCTCCAGGTGTTTTCTCCCTTGAGATATCTTCGTCCTCAGGAATTTCTGGCTCAGGGGTTTCTAGTTTTTTTTATCCATTTAGCCAGTGGATCAGCAGTCACCAAAAACCATTCTAATGTGACTTGTCTTTTCCTGCACATCAAAACTTTATGGAAATGAGAGATGACATGATCATTCATCATGTTCAACAATCTATTAGTCACAGTTTTGTCAGGGTGGTGTTTTTCAAAATAATTCTGGCACTCATTCCATTTTCCTATATGTCTTGCAAGACATCACTTTTAATCACCTCCCTTTCACCCTCTTCCCTCGATGACTGCTCCACAGCAAACACCTTATGCTGCTCATTCTGGAGTGCAACGAGTTCATCCATTGTCAGCTCCTCATCGTGATCTTTCACCAATTCCTCGATGTTGTCACTGTCGACTTCCAGACCCATGCTCTTACCCATGGAAACGATGTCCTCCACAACAGGAGGCTCAAACCCTTCAGAATCTCACTCAGCAACGCATTTAGGCCAAAGTTTCTTCCACGCTGATTTCAAGGTCCGGTGCATGATGTCTTCCCAGGCTTTGTCGATGAAGTTGAGGCTATGAACAATATTAAAATGGTTCTTCCAGAACTCCCTCAGTGTCAAAGACGTCTCTTCAGTCACATTAAAACACCTGGTGAAGAGTCCCTTAGTGTACAGCTTCTTAGAGTTGGAAATGACTTGCTGGTCCATGGGCTGCAGAAGAGGAATAATATTTGGGAGGAGAAATTTACCATCAATGAAGTCACACTCATTGTCCATATGGTCAACCAAACTTGGAGGGTATGTCGGTGCATTGTCCATCAGAAGAAGGCACCTTTCAGGCAGATGATTGTCGGAAAGATATTTCCTAACAGTGGGAGTGAAGGTCTCATGCAGCCATTCCAAAAACAAGCTCTTTGTGACCCAGCCTTTGGTATTAGCCCTCCACATCACGGGCAGTCTTGCCTTGTTCACATGGAGCTTTCTCACATAGCAGCACCTTGCTTACACTGTCACCTGCAAGTTGCTTCTCATTCAACCATACCAACAACAATTTTTCCACCTCTTCCAGCACTTGAGGCCTCTGTTTGCTTAATGCTGTCACTCCCCTTGCCACGTTAGCCACTTTAATAGCCTCTTTCTGCTTCACAATTGTTGAGATCATAGACTTTGATTTACTGTACTCTGCAGCAAGATCGGTAACATGCACACGATGCTCATACTTCTCAACAATTTCCTTCTTCAGTCCGATTGCAATTTTCTTTACAAGCTTTTTCTGACCAATGCTCCCACCACTCTTCATTGGACCAGAGGCCATGGTTAAGTGTGAAATTAATGCAGCAGCCATATAGGAACAGGAAATTTGACGCTTCCTGTAGAAACAAAATGGCGTGGCAGGGAAATCACCATGGCTCTTGTTTGGTCACCACCCAAGGATTTGTTCGCTAACGGAGTCAAATATTTAGCTGAATTTTTGGTTGCAAACCGATTTGGTTATGAACTGAAGTGTTCATGAACCGAGGTTCCACTATATACAATACCAAGATATTGTGTGTGTGTCTGTGTGTATCTGTATTATATCTACATATTGTATACATATATTGTACACACACATAACACCTTTGAACATAGACCCTGGAGAAAACTTCAGTTCAGTGTATTGGATTTAGGTACCACCCAATTCCAGAATGAATCTGACTAGCTGATAGGATGGTAGAGTAACAGACTAAAAGTAGTGAGGTTTCAGTTTAGATTCCTAACCTTCAGTGAAGCATCAGGTTGTTGTGGAGATGGAGGGACCTTCACACCACACTAAATTTCTTCAAGAAAAAAAAAATTGAAAAATATCTTGTGAGAGTAATGCAATTAGCATTAAATATGGTTAGAATTAACCATCCCCTTCTCATTTCTCTGTTTAGGTTCTGGGTTCATCATTGGGACTATTTAAAAATAATAAACCTCTAAATATTTTTGATAAAGGAAGAAATACTTCAACTTCTGCTAAAATTAAAATTTGTATCAGCAAGGGTAGATAATTTAAACTCAGTCTGATGGGAATAATCTCAAAAGTTTTGAAACCTTTGCTATTAATTAAAACAGGCCTTCGAAGCCATGGAAGGTTCTCCACTCTTGATGAAAGAAATGAATCCTGATATTTTATCCCATCATCATTGTGGCAGAAGAAAAGAATGATTATAGTGCATAATTGGGTCTTTCTTTTAGATCTTTGCATCTGGAAATATCTTGCCTCTTAGTGAATATCAAATGACGTGAATGTTGTGCTGTTTACAGTGGATTTATAACCCTAATGTTAAGTGGTACACATTTGGAATTGTTAGGAGAAATGGTTGCACCTAAATATTAATTATGCTTCCTTGTTTCATGCAGAGAATGAAACTCGTGAAACACAAGCACTCACACACATTAAGTATATATGTGTGAGATAGATTGATGATAGATAGATAGAAGATAGATAGATAGATAGATAGATAGATAGATAGATAGATAGATAGATAAGATAGAGAGATAGAGAGATAATAGGTGAGAGAGAGAGAGAAAGTGTGTGTATGTGTATAAATACATATATGCATTTGTAGACATATCTATAAGCATCTGACAGTTTTCCTAAAGCAACAATTCAAGGTGCTGGTACTTACCTTTAAAGCCCTGAATGGCTTGGGTCCGGGCTATTTAGGGGAACATCTATTGCCAGCCTCTTGCCGTTCGGTCCGCACCCACAGAGAGGGCCTTCTTAGGGAACCGACCCCCAGAGAGTGTTATCGGTCGGGACCCAGGGGGAGGGCCTTTTCTGTGGTGGCGCCCACCATATGGAATCAACTACCACCGAGCCTTCGCATTGCCCCTGACCTCCGCACCTTTCGGAGGGATTTAAAAACATACTTTTTCGAGGTGGCCGGTTTGGCATAGGGATTTT
>JANHFQ010002257.1:158845-169500 GCA_032468035.1 Aparallactus werneri
GTAAGTTCAGCAGTTGAAGGCCCCGGCAACACTTCTTCGTCTGAAGAAGCCTGCTCACCAGACGGAGCCATAACATTAAGTACTATCATTGCTATAAAGAAAAAGATCGCCTAAGCTTTTTTCTCTGTGAATTAACTTCTCCCGTAGGACAGTATGCAAAGGATGATCATTATTTCAGTGAAAATAGGTTAACCTCAGAATGAGTATAATGCAATGTGCAGCTGGACATATTAAAGTTATTGTATATATTTGAGAAAAAGCATTGCAATGCTATTGCAAGTGGTTTAGTAGTATCCTCTTTACTTCACACAGAAGTAAGTTCTACCACGTTCAATGGGACTTACTTCCAGGTAAGTGAATAAAGTTATGAAATTTATATTAGCAGACATAGTATTTCTTTAAACTGCAGACTCCTTATGCTAGCACATGAAAATCTTTGTTTGAAAACCAGAAAAATATTTCCAATGCAGTTTATGATCCAACTTGCATTATTTCCTTTAAAATATGTTTTGGCGTTGGGTTCAAAATTCCTCCCTCTCTCTGTTTCGTTTTGGAGGTGGCAGAACCTAACTGACACTTTATCTTCAGATAAATAAGGACTACAATTCTTAAAATCTCAATCAAACATGGCTTTGTTTATATGCATTTTGCCAGACATGAATCAGAAGACAAATGTCTGGTCATGTTATGCTTTTTATGATAATTTAGAACTTTTCAGAATCTGCAAAAAACACATAATAACCCACTTCCAAAATATATAGATTTCAACAACAGCTGGCATACATGCTCATATTCTATGCTCATTTGATACTAACTTTTTTGAAGCTTTCAGGTTTGGATTTCTAGAGAAGGACTTACAAGGACTTATTTAAAATTAGAAAAGAAAGCACATACTGCCAGGGGAAAAAGTATTGTATGCTGCAACATTCCCAACTCTGTTATTTACTCTTAATTTCTTTCTCAACACTTGACATGTTCTTGGATCATCAAATGTATAAGGCTTGGCAAAAACATAGCTTTCAAAAGAAAATCTGATTGAACATGCTGAGTAGTTCCCAATTATCCTTTACAAGATGAAAAAGACTGTAAAAGAAACATTAAAATGTACGCTCACAGAAAACAAATATACCTTGCTTTAAATTTCTGTTCCCTAAAAGAAGAAAGAGAGAGAGAGAAATGCTTTGGAAAGAGTAATATCCTTTTTAGGCATGAGTAATCTACTGTCAAAAAAACTAAAAAGAGATTTACAAAATATCAACGTGTTACTAGAAGATGAGTTTCTTCACTCAGAAAGTATCCAATGGAATTATCTCTGTTTGAGTGAAAAGCAAGCTAACAAATAGTACAATGGTGAAAGTCTGAGTTCCAACCAGAGATACAGAAGAAACAGAACTTCAACAATTCTATGGGACTTTAGAACCCTTGTTGTTATAATGCCCCAACAATGTCAAAATAAGTATAGGAGACTGGAAGGGCGTGTGATGGCTCAGTGGTTAAAGATGCTGAACTTGTCAGCTGGAAAGCTGACAGTCTGGGTTCGAGACCCAAGCTGTGTGTGCCGGGGTGAGCTCCCATTACTTGTTCTAGCTCCTGCCCATGGAGCAGTTCAAAAGGATGCAAATGCAAGCAGATAAACAGGTACCACTGCAGTGTAAAGGTACATTATGTGCACCTTTGGCATACAGTTATGCTGGCCACATGGCTCTGTCAACTAAGAAGCAGAGATGAGCATTGCCTCCTAAAGTCGGACACAACTGAGCAAGGTAAAGCTTTGCTTTTATAGGAGACTGGAATGTTAAAGCTGAAAATAAAGTAGCATGTAATATAATGGGAAAATATGGACTCCATATACAGAATGATGGAAAAGATAAGAAAATACTAAGTTAATAATAAATACCTTATTTCAGCAATCTAAAAGACATTGCTACATGGACAATTGAATCAAAATTAAATTGACTGTATATGCAAGTAAAGATGGAGATATTCTATTTGTCATCAAAGCCAAGAATTAGTGCTGGTTGCAATTTAGATCACAAGCTCCTTCTAGCAAAATTACAGTGAAATGAAAGAAAACTGATAAAATCATCAAACCAACAAGGTATGGCTTCAGTAATGTATCATAGGATTATGCAGTGATACCATTTTTTTTTTCAAAATTGGGAAGAGTAGCCCAAGTTTAATTGGAATTAAAATTGCTTGGAGGCACATTAACAGCCTCGAATACTACTTTGATACCTGGAAGCCAGAAAACGTAAGGAATCTGCTGATGAAAGAGTGCAAAAGCTGATCAATATTAATACTAAACTTTAAATATATATATATGTGCCTATATTAACTTTATAACATTAGTAACATAAAAATTTAAAATGTCAACTGGCAAGGTCAACCCAACACAAACAGGGAGTGAAGAAACTGAAGTACAGTAATAACAGGCTTTATTTTCCAGGACTGAAAAATCGACACGGATGGTGACCATCATTTTAAAATAAAGAAAAGTGAGTCTGCTACCTGGGAAAGTGACTCTGACAAACCTGGACAAAATATTAAAGGGCAGAGACATCATACTGACATCAAAGGTACATATTTTCAAGGCTATGCTTTTTCCAGTTATAAGATATGGAGCATCAGAACAGCTGAATGCATTAAAAAAATGATGCCTTTGAATTTTTATCCTGGAAAAAAAATGCTGATAATATCTTGGATTGTAAGAAGATCAACAAGTCAGTACTCAATAAAAGAAAACTCATGAAAGCATCAATGATGAGACTAAAGCCTAAATATTTTGGATATGTGAAAGCAAGAGTCAATGGAAAGGAGCCTGGTGCTTGGAAAAATGAAACAACGTGGCTGCATACTACTGACCATAATTGTGGGAACCTAAAAAAACCCAGCTACTCACAAATCAAACTATGGCATATCAGATCACAAAGAGCCAGAGGCTACTAATCAATATCAAAAAAACAATAAAATAACAATAAATGAAAAAAAAACAATTCTGTCTTTTTTCCTCAATAATCAGGAAGTAACAGACTTGGAAGAGACCTGGGGGTCTTCTGGTCTAACCCCTGCTTAAGCAAAAGACCCTGTACCATTTCAGACAAATGGCTGTCCACTCTCTTCTTTAAAACCTCCAGTGTTGTGGCATGCACAACTTTTGGAGGTTGGTCATTCCACTGATTAATTGTTCTCACTGTTAGGAAATTTGTTTTAGTTTCCATCCATTGTTTCCTGTCTTGCTTTCTGGTGCTTTGGAGAATAGCAACCGTTCTTCATATGTTTTAGCCTCCAGGTTCCTAAGCATCTTTGTTGATTTATATAATATTCATGATAATAAATACATTTACAATAATTTATATTTATAATAATTTATAAATATTTTTTATAAATACCAGTTCCAAGCTAAGCATCTCTACTTTTTATTCAGAAAGAAATTCTCTTTTATTCTTTGCAGTAGACTGAAATACCATTAGCCCAACCCCACCCTTTGTACGAGAAGCAAGTAAATTTGTTTGCTTGTTTGTTTTCAATTTATTTCCAATAGTATCAACCAACAAACAGGGAATCAGATATCAGCTTCACATTGAATGCCTCCTTCCAAGTCTAAATCATGCAAGTTACTCCTCTATTGATGTTACTTGGGTGTTGTTGTTTTTTGGGCAAAAATGAATGTGCAAAAGATTATTTTCTTAATTCTTTGTCAGATAAAAAATGGATACAATCACCCTCTTTCCTCAAAGGATGACAATTCAGGGGTTACAGCTGCTTTTTTCTTCAGAAGGCAGGCTCAGGGGACATATTGACATGTTTGGGTTTGTTTACTAATATAAAGATAGCTGGAGACAAGCAAAAATACAGAAGCTGGCAGTCTTCCCCTCCAGATTGTTAGGAGAATGAAATGGAATATTATGGTAAACAGGAGAGATCCATATTTTAGAGATGAGTTTAAAACATGGAAATGTTGAATGAGCATTGGTACAATTGCCCTGCCCATCACATGAATAAACCTCTTAATCCAAGCTATCTATTGTCTGTAACTGGACTATGATTTCTCTCTGAAGAATAATATTTTAAAGATCCAGATGCAGTTTTTGAAGCCAGCTGAATGGAGATACCTCTAAATGTTGAGTTAAAATCCATCTTTCTCGGTGCAACAATGCAAAGCCTAGGTTATTCAAACCCAGAGAATTTCTTGTGGGAGAAAAGGTGCGGGTGATGAGAGAGTGGGAAAGTTTGGTTCCTGTTTAGATTTTACTGAACTATCTAAATCATTTAATTGTTGATCTTGAGAAAGAAAGAAAGCAACATATGCACGCAGAGCCTATTGTGTCTTCAAATATTCTCCAGAAATGGACTTAATATTCCTTTACTGCTTTATTGTAGTTTCCCTTATGATCAAAATTAGCAAGAAACTTGCATAAAGGAGAACAATAATTGCTCAACGAGCATCTCATTTGTAATTTATTGGTTTCTATTATTGCGAGTCACCATGGCAACGCCTCGCATCCAGGGCGATGAGAGAGATGTTAGATATGAACTGACGAAGCTCTGAGTCCCAGCAAATGCAGATGCAGTTTTATCAGTAATTTTCATGAAAATAATATGTGAGGAGTTAATGAGATGGAAAGCTGTCCTGTGGCTATTGTGATTTTTTTTTCTAAATGTTGATCTAATTAGAATGCATCGGTCAGGAAAAGTAATGAGGATTTAAAGCTTCACAAAGATGCGAGGATCATATCAGAAAATTAACACAAGTCTTTGGAAAATAATCAGCCCCTTAGAGAGGCAAAGAAATGGCTCTCTTTCCCCTTCCCTGACATTTTGAGAAAGAATTTGTCTTCTGCACAGGGAATGACTGACTGTGCACATGCGGCTGGCTGCTGGGATGGCACATTGTGCAAACTGTTGGAGGGGAGACGGCATAAGCGTTGGATAAAATTAGTTTGATGTTGTCAGCTTCTGCTGAGGTGATGTGCTGGGAGGCTGGTGGGAGAGATCACATTTCACGTAACTCAAGAACTAACACTGGAGCCTATTTTTGGACTGACATTTGAAGAATGCAGGCCCAGCCAGAGCAAGCCAGTAATTGGGACAAGAAAATCAGGGTTTGAAGCAGGATTCATTTGATTTTTAATCCAGTACAGACAACCATTTTGCATCTTTATGTGATCACAAGCTCTTGACCACAATTGAATCGAAAATTTCCCTTCTAAGCAAGATAGCTGTTAAGAGAGTTGCACTCATTTTATGACCACAGCTGTTAAGCGAATCACTGCAGCTTAGGTCTCCCAGTTTTTAGCCTGGTGACTTAACCACTACCTCAAATTAGTTGTCCTCTCCGGCTTATCGTAGTGGGAGTTTTGCACCTCAAAATTTAAATTTGATTAAATCAAATTAATTTTAAGTCAAATTTAATCAATCCATTGCTGGCTGATCCTGTTATATAATCCTTTTTATCCATGGAAGGCAGGAATTAAATTAGAAATTTTCTGTCTATTTGGTCTGCGCATTTCCTATAAAACTCATCCATCTGCATAGGTGACCATGTTGACTTCCCAAAAATGAAGCTATTTGGCTTCTTCAAGGCACTGTCTGGGAGATCTACAGTGAAATTCATGGCGAATTACTTCCCTGGGATGTCTTACTTGGTTGGAGGTGTTACTTGGAACCCTGACACAGTGTTTACTGCACTGACCAGCAATGAAGTCTCCAGCCCTACCTGAAGACACTTTGGATTAAAGCTAGAAGTTTTCCATACAGCCCACAAACTCAGTCACAGGTCTGGACTAGGTGACCTTCTACTTTCACTCTGAGGATCTAATGCATGTGGGCACTGGTTCCTCTCCTTGCCCCCAAGTTGCCTTTCTACACCTCCTGGAGAACAAATCAATCTTCTGAATTCTAAAGGACAGATGGCCATCGATCCAAATGTCTTTCTCCCGGTCCCAAACATTGTATCATGGGCTGGCATTCTACCATTGTAATGTAAGATGGGGGAAACTTGTTGAGTGCTATTTCCTCATGCCGCAGGATCCTTGCACATGTTGGGCAGGTCCAAAAGCATTGATCTTTCTGGAATGTCTAGCTGACACATTGCTGTTGGACTGTATTCATTCATCCTTGACTTTCAGTCTGAGATCATAAATATGGGTCAGGTTATGGGAGAGAGAGAATGAGAGAGATTGCCTGGCAATGCATTTGGGCTACAATGAGATACAGAGAAATATGTTCTCCAGACTTCATTGCAAAGGCCAGAGGGTGGCTTATTTTTCATAAGCTTATAGTTTTAGTCACCATGATACAAAAACAGATGCTGAGACCCTAGAAAGGGTGCAGAGAAGAGAAACAAAGTCTGGAGGCTAAATCATGACAAATGATTAAGGAAACTAAGTATGTCTAGCCTATGGAACAGAAGGATTAGGAAGCATGTGATATCTGTCTTCCAAGACTTGAGAGCCTGTCACAGAAAAGAGGGGATGGACTTATTCTCCAAAGCACCACAGTTCGGGAGAAGAGGTAATGGGTGGAAGCTTGTTAAAGAGAGATCCAACCAAGAAGGAGAAAATTTCTGACAGTAAGAACAATTAATCAATGGAATAGCTTACCTCCCAGATTTGTGGGTGCTCAATCACTGAGCTATTTCACTATTTCAAAAATAGACTGGACAACCATTTGATCAGGATGGTGTAAGGTCTCTGCCTTGAGCAGGAGGTTGGAGTAGAAGACCTCTGAGGTCCTTCCCAGCCCTATGATTCTGTGTTCTAGACAAACTTGCCAGGTTTTCCTCTCTTGTTTTCCTGGCAGAGCTCCTATGCTTTTAAGAGGTACCAGAAAATAAAAGCAGGACAATTTTCTGAATGGTTAAGCTATCCTACTGAATCCAAGTCTCCCATGCTGTCTGCTGTATAGTTTCCAAATGTGCAAGAGCCCTTCTCAAGGAAGAAGCTGGAAGAACTCAACAGATCCCATTCAGTTCGGCTAGTTCAGCATTTTGACTTTCATCCAAAATAGGACTCAGATCATTTCTTTCTTATCTATATGTGCAAAGGATGCTCTTCCTTTTATCCTGCAAGTGTAGGTGTTGATCTTTCTATTTGTTAGTGGGAAATGCAAAACCACTTATAAAATTCAAACAGTATTTGTTCTTGATAGGACTTGCCTATCTACTATTCAACTCTTCCCTTAGCCCTTTCCAAAGACACCAGCTAAAATTAATCTTCATTTGTACTATATAATACTGTACTATATAATACTTTCCTCTGCCTTACAAGAGGTTTAGGTTTTTTTCCATTAATCCTGGGGGCAGATCAAGGTAACTGTAACCAACAGAATTATAGAAAATATAATGATGGCACCAGCCAACAAAGAGGGCCACTTTGCTTCGGCTGAGCATTTATTTTTTATTTATTTTTATTTTATTTGTTTGTCAAACATGTACAAGATAACAGGTATAGGTATAGATATAAACATGAACAAAGAAAGTTTTTACAGGTAAATGGGGACAGTACGACAGGGACATTAGGCACGCTGGAGCGCTTATGCACGCCCCCTTTACGGACCTCTTAAGAATGGTGTGAGGTCCACGGTAGACAGTTTGAGGTTGAAGCTGTGAGGGTTTGAGGATACATAAATTTATGAGTATACGTAAAACAGAAGATTTACTTTGGTCTTTGCTTAACACAACCCAGTCCCATTCAGTGACATTAGAACATTCTAAGTACCATGCATTATGAAGGAGCAAAACCCAGATTGCCTCAATTTTCATGTACCATTTTGAACACTCTATCATAGACGACACAGAGGACACAAAATAAGCCTCTGCTCCTTTGCTTGTTGTGCAATAAATACATTGAGTGCGGCTTACCAATACATTTATAAAAAGATTGTTCGATGTTATGACTTTTATGCATATTATAAAAACTTTAATAATTTGAACAGAAAGTATTGTATATGAATTTAAAGATTTGGGGGTTTGCAGCAGAAAAACCAGTTCCTCTATAAAGAGATAGCCAACAGCAATTGGATTCACTTCAAACAGCCTAAAAACAGCAACAGTACAAAATACACCAACTATAGGTTTGCAAAAGAGTACATGACAGTTATGTACTTGGCCTGTCCAAGCATGAACAGCAATGATTAATTCAAATCACTTCAGTGTAGTGTAATGTAGTGGTGTGTATGTGTGTTTAGATGCATACACAATCACACAAGAGAGATACACATTTTTCTGGCTAGAGAAATATCTTCTTAATGCAAACATCCAACACTTTTTGCATTATGAACTTGGCCTGTCTTTTTATGGCACTCAGCAAACAATGAAACCCCAGTCTGGCAATGTACCACTTCTGTCCAAAGAAAAGCTGAATAGTAGGAACACCACATTTTTGCATTTCAAAATATCAATTTGCCAGAACCCAACGCAGAAAAGCAAGTACAGAAATTACCAATAAAAAACCTGAACTAGCACCATTAAAAACACTTGTAGTGCACACACTGTACACATTTGTGTTTGTCTACCTGCAGGGTCTACAGTAGTACAGCACAGATATGGAATAAGACAGGAACATTACAATTTCACTGCAATCTGAATATGTGAGGATTTTTTTTAGGAGACCCTTTTTCTTTATGGTTTCTGATTCACCCTATCTATCCTGACCAATAGTTCCACAGATGGAAATTGGGCTTGCTATTTTATTAGTGAATACATCAAGCTATGGAGGAATTTCAAAACAGCAGTACAATCTAGAAAACAACAAACCAGTCACAATAATTGAAAGACTTGGGACAATGCAATGTTTTGTCCCAACTACAATAAGAAGATTATCTAGCTAGTCAAAATTCACAACATGAACATTTGGTTTTCACAATCAGAATGTTTTTGGTAGCTCTACTCAGTGAACAACCTTGAAGGAGCAGCTACTAACAATTCCTGAAGGGGACAAAGGCCTTGCTCACACTGGCTTCTATTGCCAGCATTCAGTCTCCATTTCTGAGGCACTTTTAAATATAGATATTAATTTGTACCACCACCACCACCCGCAGAGCTTCCCCGGTCAGGTATAAACATTGGGCAGAGTCCCAGATTAATTGTACAGATCAAATGCAGCAGCCAGCTGAAGGCTTATTTTCCCACCCACACCAGCTAAAGTATGGATGTGTAGGCTTCTAATCTCAACAATGTTTTCCAGAAAAATCCCCTAACCTCCAAAGCAACTGAGGAATGTACAGGGTCTTTTACTCAAGCAGGGGTTGGGTTAGAAGACCTCCAAGGTTATTCTACACTGTTTCTCAGAAAACACAACCCACCCCAATAAGCCCAACCCTAATTTGGGAGGGGGGGGGTTGGCCTAATATTACCCCTCTCAAAAATAAGCCCAGGGGATGCAATGCCACAGCAAGCCTTGCAGAGTCCTGCTGACCGAGTCTGGCCTGCTGCACCTCAAAAAAACCCCAAGTACTTATTTTCAAGTCTAAAAGAAAATAACACTTGGTCTTATTGTTGGAGAAACACAGGTACGTATTATGAAAACAGGTAACTCATTCTCAATTATTTCAAAATGGCTGATGTATCAAACTGGTTTTAGTCAAAGCCAGTTTTATCTTTGGCTATCTTTATCTTTAACGTTGAAGCGTTATGCAGGACATTGTTTCTGAAGTGAATTGTGTGTCATTTGGATGGATACCTCTGACTTTTGTTTAATAAAGGATTTAAGGGGTTGCTCAACTTTAAACTGAACTTTTAATTTTTATTTAGTTTCACAGCAGAGGGGAGAAAACACCAGGTGCAAATCTTTGACTCTCGGCCTCTGGGGCTGAGGAGACACAACCATTTTGATGATGATAAAGTAAAGTATTTCAGGCCAGTATCTCTTCAAAATTTCTCTACTAGTTCAATAATCCTATCTAATGAAGCCAGCTGGTATTTAAAACTAATACTAATACAGCTGCTGGCAATTCTTTTATGATGTCTGCAAGAGCAAGATAAAAGGGAGTGGATTCTGTGCTCAATCCATTTTCCCCTTTGCATTTAAGAGCCTGTAGGAGCCTTGTTAAACACCAAATTATTAGGCTTTGTGCCAAATGCATGGCAAAGTTCTCCTCTTTAATAAGAAAATTCTCAGGCTGCTCAGATTTGTTTTTCCTTGAAGTATTTATTCCCTGACAGAATTATTTATTCCCTGACAGAAATACATCCATTTCCCTAAACATTGCAGTGCTTCCCAAACCTGGGTAAATTACCCCAAATTGGGTAAATGTGTTTTTTTTCTTTGAATAAGGACACACAAACTCATTATGCTATCATAAGAGGGACATTTAAATTGACAGTGTTTTATTTATTTTGGATAAAAGGGATTTTGTGCTAAGTGGTTTGGGATAATGAAGAAAAAGTTTTGCTTTAGACGTAAAATTCACCAAGGATTTATGAGCTAAAGCTAAAGTATTGTTGGAACTATTAACTCTATTTTACTTGTTCATGGATTTTAAAATTGTTTTTATTGGTTTTTTTACTGTTGAGAGTCTGTTGTGAGTCACCCGGAGTCCTCTGGGAGTGGGCGGCATATAAACTTAAGAAGGAAAGAAAGAAAGAACAAAAGAGAGAGAGAGAGAGAGAAAGATAAAGGAAGGAAGGAAGGAAGGAAGGAAGAAAAAGAAAGAAA
>JANHFQ010002259.1:80944-91559 GCA_032468035.1 Aparallactus werneri
TTATTATTATTATTATTATTATTATTATTATTATTATTATTATTATTATTATTATTATTATTATTATTATTTGTTTTTATACAAAAGCTAAGCAGATACAATCTCGCTAACTTTCCTCTGTTGTCCCTTTGCAGCTGTGATTGTGGGAGGGGTCGTTGGGGCGCTCTTCGCAGCTTTCCTGGTGATGCTCTTGATCTACCGGATGAAGAAGAAAGACGAAGGAAGCTACACGCTGGAAGAGCCCAAACAGGCAAGTGTCACATACCAAAAACCTGACAAGCAGGAGGAATTTTATGCATAGACTGGAACCTCGAGTGCCTCGCCATCTCTTTCGGTCTCAATGCTGTCCTTTTTTAAAAACAACAACAACAACACAAACCCATCTCTGATTCAACCTGTCTCTTTCTAATCGAGTCTATCAAGTTTAACCTGAAAGATTGAAGAAACCAACCATTTTAAAAAGGGTTGCACATTTTTTAGAAGGCAACAGAGCTGACTCACATTGTAGCCCAGGAGATCCTGAAAGGGGTACCGATGTGGGGGAGACCTTTCCGGCTGTCTCCTGGAAGATCTTCTGGAATTAACAGGAAGTCCTGGACTCATATCTAACTCAGGACTAGAGCACTGATCTTTTTTTAAAAATTAAGTGGACACTTTTGGTTGTTAATACTTTCTGATACTCTTCAAGATGAGGGTTTAACTTCACGTGCTAGAAGATGCAATATTTGATAGACCAGGCTGCTCACAAGCCATCACCTCTTCCGACTGAGCAACTGTGCTGGAGTTGACCCTTGGGATTGCTTCCTTGAAGATATAACCTGGTCTGCAGGGGCACTCCTTAACGCTTGTGTCTTGCTTCCTTTCTCCCTTCATCTCATCACTGTTCAACAGCCAAAAGACCTCAGATGCTACCTTCCTGTTGCAAACCCAGCCTAAACTTGCCTTGGTTTCCAACTGAAGCTCGTGCCCAGGTTTATTGGGATTCGTTAAATCTAAGTATTGCAATTCTAGGCAAGAGGCTGAAGAGCGTTTTGCTAAGAGATTTTATCGTGAGGAGGAGATGGCAATACCCATTTTTTAAAAAGATAGCCAAGCTATCTTCTAAAATCCTGTAGGAATTACCGGTAGAACATATTTCACACATCTTGATGAATAGTGTGATCATTTCTTCATTGGTGGGGGGGACTGGTGGGAGGTTTATTGGGGAAACCAAGAGTAGAATGACGTGAATCCTAGTTCTTTGATTCCATGGGACTCTGTAAATAGATGGATTTTAAAAAAAAAAATGAAATAAGTATATAGTGAACTTGAGTGGGGGAGAATTCTGATTTTTCTGAAGCAGTAAGTTGGAGTGGAACAGCAAGCATATAAGAGAAACCTATCGGTCAAGTTTGTTAACCAAGTTCATATTTCATAACAATGTAGGAGAGGTGATTGTGCTGACCCCAAAGAGTTATGAGGAAGTTATAAAACCCCACTCTGAACAAAGAACAAGAATAAAAATGGTAAATGAACCAGATAATTGGAATGTTGGAAACCATGCAATAAAATCAAGCAATGGAAAGACCAGTGTTTTAACCTATTGGAAGGTGAAGTCAGAATAACAAATCTGTACTAATTGTTTGAAGAAAAAAAGACATATGAATGATAAATGTGCTGTAATTATGTCAGTGATAGAATGTTGTTACAAGATGCTTGTTGCTCTTGGTAATTGATAATTCCTGTTGCATTAACTGAATGTTTGTACCCAAGCACCTTGAGTAGAATGCAATGACCAGAAGCTGTGATCATATTATTTGTGGTTGTGAAGAAAGTAGAAAAGATGTAGACTTGTACATTAATAATCTCCGGACAAACACATATGGAGAAAAGCTGGGAATTACGTTTCACTTTTTTAAAAAGTAGAGAAAGTTTAGAAAATATCAAAGGTGCAGATTCCGACATCTAAAAGTTTGTCAAAAAACCACTGAAGGGGGAAAAAGTGTTGCTTTTTTGAACGAGAGCAATTTTTATTGAATTTTCAAACCAATACAATTAATTATAGTAGTAGTACTAGTAATAATACAAGTAATAATGGTTAAGAACCAAATTAACACATTTCATTTCAACCTTTTTGAGTAAATTATATATCTAAAAAAAGAAATTAAACAGCACAAAAGAAAAAAAGGAATGAAAAAATGTAAAAAAACATTGTGAACAATTAGTACTTTCCTATTATGTCAAAGTAATAGTATTGTATGATGTTTCTTTAAATTGTTACAGATTAGTTTTTAAACTTCTTGTTAAATTGGAGCATCCAGAATCATATTGTCCAATATTGCCTCTTCATTGCTACAAAAGTTGGAGAACTCACAAATTCCATTAGGTTATGCTATGGAAACTTAAAGATGTCTAAGATATCAAACACATTTAAAAAGGAAAAGAGAACCGTTCAGATTTGATGTATCCAAACCTTTTTACAGATACAGAATGTTCAGGCTTTTGGAAAGAACACGTTGGTCCTCGATTTACGACCACAATTGAGGCCCAAATGTCTGTTCCTAAGCAAGAGTTATTGAGATGGTTTTGCCCCATTTTACGACTTTTCTTGCCATCATTGTGAAGTGGATCACTGTGGTTATTAAGCTAGTAACATGGTTGTCAAGTGAATCTGGCTTTCCTGTTGACTTTGCTTGTCAGAAGTTGCAAACAGTGATGCTAGGACAACTGGCATAAGTACATGCCAGTTGCCAAGCATTTGGATTTTGATCACATGATCACGAGGATGCTGCAATGGCCGTTAGTGTGAAAAACAGTCATAAATCACTTTTTTTCAGTACTGTTGTAAATTTGAAAGGTCACTAAATGAACTGTTGTAAGTGGAGGATTACCTGTAACTTATTAACATTCCTAAGCTTGAGGAAAAAAAGAGCCAGCTGTTCAAAACAAAATGAAAGAAATTAAAACACCAATGGTTAGTTGAAATCCTATCTATCACATAATGTTACAATCATTTGAATGGGAAAACAGATAAAAACCCATTCCTTTTACATCTACATTCAGCATCTACATGTTGATTTGCCCTCAAGTTCTCCAACATGTGGTTTAGAAGGCTCTGAAAAATCAAGACTTTCTGTTGATCGGATGGGCCAAATGAGTAAAGTGAATGTGAATTTGTTACAGGGGTATCCTCTCATGTACAGAGGGCAAGGACTAATCAGTGGAGTAGGAGCAATATTTTCATCCCCCATCTCTCCTTCATGCAACTATTATTGGGCATGTCTGAGTGGGTGGATGTTTGCATTACCGTATTTTTCGGACTATGAGACGCACTTTTTCTCCCCTAAAAGAGGCTGAAAATTAGGGTGCGTCTTATACTCTGAATGCAGCCCTGCCCACCCACCATTTTCACCTTCCATGCCTACCTGTTCCTTAGAAGATTACTTGCATGGTGCAAGCAGCTTTTCAGTCCCAAAGGAGCCTCACAACAGCAGATTGGGGCTATTAGATCCACCCGACTATCAGCTGTTGCTCAGGCTGAATCAGGCTGGCTGAAATTCAAACTGAAGCAGATTTTCCCCCCTTTCTATCCCGTGCTTTAGCCTGTTAGTTTCAGAAGCTGATTGGTCAGTGGATCTGCATATATTTTTTAACCCCTTTGTCTCCTTTGCTGAAGCATGTTTCAGTTTCAGCCTGATTCAGCACAGGAGACAAATTGCTGGGAGGCAGATTTTTCCCCCTTGTTTTCCTCCCCAAAAGCTGGGTGCGTCTTATACTCTGGTGTGTCTTATACTCCAAAAAATATGGTAGTTTTTCATTTGTTTGTTAGACTTATATGCTCCTTTCACTCAGCAGCTCAAGGTGGCTCTGTTTTCCCATTTTTCTTTCTCCTAATAAAGCTAAACGTAGGTTGGGCTGAAAAAGAGTCCCTAGCCTCAAATTTGTGAGTTTCCATGGTTGAGGGTAGACTTGAAGTGGATTCTCCATAGGGCTACTTCCACATCTTAATTACTACAGGTAGTCCTCGACTTTTGACCACCATTGAGCCCAACATTTCTGTTGCCAAGGGAGACAATTTGTTAATTGAGTTTGACCTGTTTTACAACCCTTCTTGCCATGGTTGTTAAGTGAATAGCTGTAATAATTAAATTATTGGAACTATTGTTTAGTGAACCTGGCTTCAGAAGGTCGCAAAATGCGAGCCTGTGGCCCCCGGACACTGCAACCATTGTAAACATGAGTCTGAATTTTGATCACATGACCCTGGGGATGCTGCTACAGGTTGCAAGTGTAAAAATTGGGTCATCATAAGTCACTTTTCCCCATGCTGAATAGTCACTGAACGAACTGTTGTAAGTTGTACATCACTTTTAGTTTGCTCCAACAAGGCAGTTTTTGCATCATATTTTTAATAGAAAATATGGCTTTTAGCCCCCAAATGTAAAGGCTTACCATATGTAGTCGAGTAGAAGTTGATCCGAATATAAGTCAAAGTGCCTAATTTCACCCATGAAAGCTGGGAAAACTTAGTGACTCATGTATAAGTCAGGCATCAATTTAGCCCTGAAAATGAGCTGTTTTAGTTACGGTCAGCCATTTTGAATATTTAATTTTTGTTATTTTTTTTTTGCTGTGCCTTCCCAGCAAACAGGAAACAGCTGTGCTGCAAACAGAGTGAATAAAGGTAGCTATAGACTGCAGGTGGGTGGGAGAGCCCAGCAAAAAAAATAACAAAAATTAACAAAATTTAAATATTCAAAATGGCCACCCATAATTAAAACAGCTGATTTTCGGAGCTAAATTGATACCCGCACAGTGCATTTGGCACACGCTGCATGGGCAACACTTTAGCTCCCCAAAAATCAGTTGACCCGAGTATAAGTCGAGGGTGACTTTTTCAACCCATTTTGGGAGCTGAAAAACTCAACCTATACTCGAGTATATACCGTATATGAACAAGACAAAAGGAAAAGGAAGATATAACTTAATAATAACTTAATAATTTAATGAAATGAAATGTCCGAGGTAAAAAGAAGTAAGATATTGTAGTTCAGTAGTGACAAGACAATGTTAGTCAAGGCATTTTATCTAGTCAGATGAAACTCTATGTCTCTGGTGGGCCACTGTTTCTTTTTCCTTTCGGCATTCAATCCCAGTCATCCATTACTGTACAAACATGAGCATATACTGTAAAGTGAGCCTTTAGGGGATAACTGTGTAATTCTCGATAAGGCGAGCAAAGGATTGGGGCTTCAGTTGGGGAATATGAGTGTTGACGGCAACCTACCTTGCCTGTTTTAGCTCCTTACATATTGTATTGCACACATCTGCATTGTTCCTAGCAGAAGCTGTTCTTTCCAGCCTGGCGAAAGGCTTGAGGACAGAAAGGGCAGCTTCAGGAAGACTTTGTTATCCAGCTGTATTCATTTCTTCGTGACTCATAATGAGTTGATGAAGCGCAGGGTTATTTTTAGAACCTTTTAATTGATCACTTCTTGTGTGGCAGTGCAGGCAAGTTTTATTTCTAATGAGAGGGCATTTCCCTGCACTGACTAACTGAGAACTAGCTTAAAAGGGGGCCAGGCATTGCATTCTATGTTATTCTCTCTAAAATTTAGCAGTAGTTAATTGAAATACTTGACAAGCTGCTGGTTGTCTCCCTATGCTTCGTTCAGCAGTTGAAAGTCTTGGAACAGAGCAGGGGAAATTTTAAAAAGTATGCAGGTGTTTGTTATGTATGTCGTGTTTCCAGTTGTGATGTTCATCTCCCCTCTTAAAGTTGATAGATGACATATATGCATGTAAGGCAAAGAAAAGTCATGCGGATGCTCAAACCTATTTTATTATTGATCTCAGCAAGCCTGCAAGTTAATAAATCACAGACGCTTTATCTTTTGCTAAAACTCATAGTTGGAAATAAAGCTACATACTATCCAAAAGGTGAAAAAGTATAGGATGGTATTCATACTTTTTTGTTCGGTTTTTTTTAGGCAATACTGAATAAGGAGGACCTGCTGTATTATACCATATTGGCTTAATTAGCTTACGGTAAATATATTACTGTGTAAATAATATTACTTTTGAGGTTTTTTTGAAGAGCAAAAATCTTTGACTTCCACATGAGGTACTATGGGAGTATGGGCTATTTTGAATCTGATCTCTTATATCATAATTATAAATCATAATCATATTCATAATTTTTGTCCACTTTTGATTCCACGGGATCATTATGTTTATTCAGAAACATAATTATTTCATTCGGTTCTCTTTTATTGAACTGGAGCTAGTTTTTTCTTTAAGTGCCAATATTGATGGAATTCCATAGTCATATAAATATAGGTCTTTCGTGTCTCAATTGTGAATTTATAGTTGTTTATGACAAAGACTTATTTCCTCACACACTGAAAAGGCCAACTTCAAGTTCAACTCCAATATATGTTTCAATTATTTTAAAAGCATAGTTAACAAAAATCACTATAACCTTTCATAGGATAATAGCTGCTTTGGATAGCTGCTTATTGCTTTGGATTAATCCAAGTTTTTTATATTCAGTGCACACACATATGCAGAGAAAGGACATCATCAGGGTTGGCTTTCTGCTGTTTTTGAAAGATAGTTGAGCAACAGTGATATTTTATGGAGAAAACCTACATGGTTGCTAAGAATCAACAGCAACTTGGTGGCACACGATCATATTGAATCTACATACATCTTCTGGTTTAGCTTCCTTCTGTGCTTGCTTTATTTTAATCTCTATAATGTATGTAGCATTTTTACTGTATAGTCACTGATGTATTTTAATAGGTTTTTTATCGTTTTAAAAAATAAACTAGAAAGAGGGGAATAAAGCCATAAAGACTGCTAGTAACTATGTGTTGCTATAATTTTTATATTACTCTGAGAATCCTTAAAACTATCTTGCTCCCATTGTTTACTCTCCTTCTGTGGTTAGAGATACTTGGAGACATAGTAGGTCCTATTCTGACCTAGGCTTCCCAAAAGCATGAATTCGACTCCTCGTCCCAATAAAACCCCTTTTATTTAGTTTAAAGTGAATTCCTCTCCAGCAAAGTCCTGGCCAACAGTCTTTCAAGAGAGTTCACAACTACAGACCTTTATCAGGCTTGGAGAGCTGCCAGGCTGATATCTTCCAAATGCCACTCTGTAGCAGACAATACTTGACAAGTAGTCAGGAACAGATCTTCACTCTAATGAATTGAACGAATTGTCTCCTGCAAACACCACTCCCCTTTCACTCCTCTTTACTCCCTATGGGAGGGGCCATTCACCGCCCACCTGTGGCTTTACTCCCAAGTCCACCCTTGTTCCTTAGCTGTTCCCTTCTCCTGGCAGCTCTGTGCATGCACACACTGGGATCAGGCTCCAGCTGTTCTTCTGCCCCACTGATGTTCGACTCCAAAGGAAGCTGATAACTGTCAGACAGCCCTGGCCCTATCTCTGCCTCTGACGCAGAGCACTCATCAGAGCCTTCCCCAGACTCCAGGACTTGCCCATGTTCCTCCCCAACCTCCTCACTGTCCGAATCTGCTGCCAGCTCCACTGGCCGCTGGCAGGCCACAACAAACTCTTACTTCTGCCACAAAAAGCTGGTGCATGGCACTGCATTTTTTATTCAGTTGAATGGTTGGTTTCTTTTGAGAAGTGTTTGGGATGACCAACATAATTCTGCCTTTCCTTTTAATAAGCCTGAATTTTCTTCCTCTTTCAGTTTTGTTTGCGTTACTTTTTTTCTATTAAGAGTCAAACAAGGCAGTATCTGCATGTTTATTCAGGGAGAAAAAAAGAGCTGTGTATTATTTCCAAGAGATCATTAATATTCTTTCTCCAAAGCAAGATCTTCTCAGCATGCAGCTGAATGTGATGAAAAAACAGCTTCTATGCTTTTTTCTCTTTTGACTGCTTTTGATCTGGCTATTACATTTGGAGCTCATTTTTAATTAAAGAATAAATCTGTATAGTTTTGATTTTCATACAGTTAGGCAATGCCTTAGTCTGGTGATATGTAGATCCAAAAATTTCTTGTCAAAGTCAGAGATATGCAGCAATATTTGATCAAGAACCCAAGAATTTTTTAGGTTCTATCTAAAATCTTTAGCCCTTCTTGTGTTGAATTTTAAAATCATGAAATTGCTTATATCTGTTATGTCTTAAAAAAACCAAAAAAGATCTATTTCCCAGAGGAAGTGGTTTGTTCCCTGTAATTAATTTCAAAGTCTTATTATAAAATATTATAAATTTATCTGGACCTTTAGTCCATTTATAACTTTCTAAGATCAAAATCTTATACGGTTTATTTCAGATTCTTTATGTTCTTAAGCTTATAATTATTTTTTCTTTTATACAGAGTTGAAAATAAACTCATGCAATGAAGACTTTTCAAGCATTGTTCTGAAAATCTATAATAGCTTTAAAATGCTTATTACACGGTTTTTGAAAGTGATTAGAAAATGAGGTTTGTGAACTTACTGTCCTCTAAAAGGCTTTACTGTGGTTGCAAGCAAGATAGGTAATCCCTTTGTTTTTCCAATGTGTAGGACAGAGCATTTGTTTGGTGAGATTTGGAGTTGCCAATTGCGTGACCATTCAGACACATAGTCAAGGTCTCTTTGTAGTGCAGCGGAATTGTTAGTGATGTTAAATAATTTTACGTCATCAGTGAAGAGGACACATGTTAGTTCATTTATTTTCTCTTCCCCTAAAGTGGCCATTTTCACCTCTGAAAAAAGAGAAATGTGCGTTCCCTAAATAAATCAAAATAGGACAGTGATTTGTATAAAATTAATTTGCATAAAATCGTCTTGTGTTCATTAAAAAGATACCTATTTAATCTTCAGTGGAGAAGATGATATCCCTGTATTCTTTATTCCTAGCTAGTTAAGCAGGAGTGGACTGGTTTGGTTAGGGTTGGGTGGGAGGCAGACTTTCTAGCCTTGTCTATGGTCTTGTGGCCCATCCTGCTTAATTTTTTTCAGATTCAGCCAAGATTGGGTAAGTGTTGTCAGCTGAGCTGGGCTCATAGATAAGATTGTTATACAAAATTGTTGTTGTAATAAGCCTATTAAACTTTACAGTGAAAAATCAGAAAGAACATTGCTTCATAAAGTTATGGCCTTTGTTTGTACAATTACGGTATGTTTAGAATATGAATAATAAAACGAGCTTGAACTTTGGGTAAAAGAAACCAAATGTGATTTAACAGATATAACATAGGCCTAATGGGATCAGTTCTATGATTGGAATATACAGTAGCAGTTGAAAGATTCAATTTGGCAATTAGTTCAAAGGACCAGTGGAATAGGAAGAATAATATATTCATTCCTCTTCAGATATTCAAGTAAATGAGCTTGGCAATGCTACAGAGAACATCTGTGATAGAGAAATAAAACAGTGCTGCTTTATCTGCTGATCATCTAACAACAGATGTGGATTATGCTTTTTATCAGCTAATTTCAGTATTGCAAAAAGGCATGATTAATTATCCCAACATCTGTTGGAGGACAAACTCTGCCAAATATAACCCTTCCAGAACACTCCTAACTTTTCTTTCAGAGATTGGAGGAAAGGACAAAATGATCAGCTACCCCTAACCTAGTAGTAACTTGTAAGGAAGAATTAATTGGTGGAAGTAGCAGGAAAATTGAAGGAAGTGATCCTGAAGGTTTGAAGACAAACGATGGCTGAATTCAGAAAATCAGAATTTAAAAAAACTCAGGGCAATGATAAACAGAATTCCATAGGAGTACAGTGGAACTTCGATTCATGACCACAATTCGTTCCATAACTTTGGTTGTGAGCCAAGTTGGTTGTGAACTGAAACAAGTTTTCCCATCGGGTTGTATGGAAATACAGTCGAACCATTCCAGACCCTTATGAACTCTATTGTTTTTTTTAGATTTTGAAGCACACAAATACAGTACTGTAGTTAAATATGCCACAGAATGCATAGTGTAACAGTAAAATCCTTTAACACAAACACTGAGAAAACCATGAACAACAGAGAAAACTGTTCAGTCGGTCGATTCTGAGCGAGAGAGAGAGGTGGCTGTTTTGCGGGAGAGTCCGCCTCCGCGATGGAAGGATGCTCTCCTTCGGGTGTTTTCTCTCTGGAGATTTCTTCATCCTCAGGAAGTTTGGTTGTGAACCAAGGATTTGTTCGCGAATTGAGTTGAACGTTTAGCTGGTTTTCTGGTTGTAAACCGAATTGGTTGTGAACAGAAGCGGATGTGAACCGAGGTTCTACTGTACCTAGTATGGTAATGAAATGTCTGCAAGAAAACCACCAAGCGGCGAAAGCACCAAGGATGTCTCATCTCAACCTCTATAACAGAAATATTATAAAATAAATAAATAAATAAACCCCCGAGCTACAAACAGTCTTCCTTATTGAAGTAAACTTTCCATACTCCAACGCAAGGATCCTCAAACTAAGGCCCGCGGGCCGGACACGGCCCGCCAACTCAATCTACCCGGTCCGCAGCCAGTTTCTGAAAAAACAATATTTTTTTTTGCTGCTGGGCCCTCCCACCCACTCACACTCTATAGCTACCTTTATTCACTCTGTTTGCAGCACAGCTGAGCTGTTTTTCCACCTAGGGGCTTCTGCAGGAAGTTTGTT
>JANHFQ010002261.1:105157-117288 GCA_032468035.1 Aparallactus werneri
GGAACATACCTTCTACCAATTTATCTCTTTGCCAAGGCATGATAGAAATCTCTGTAACACAATAATTATAAAATTACATATTGAGGATCACTGTGTTAATAATAAAAGTATTTATTATGAAGTTGGGAATTCAAATTAGTTAAAATGTTACATACTTGTTTTAGCACTGTGAATTGGGGTCTCATGTTCCCTGAAAGCATTCATGGTGACTATTTGTTTTGGAAAACTTTTAATCCAGACCCCTCATCAGGCTTTTGTGGGGATTGGTACATACTGTATACCAATGTCTTTACTCTGTAGAACATATTTATTATTTTTCTTCATACTTTCCAGCAAACATTTTTCAGCATGATCTGATTCTAGAGTGACCTATTTTCTACCTCTTTACATCATGCCTGTGCATACATCCTACAGAGATATTATACATTTGTTTTGCTCATAGAAGTCTTTCGGGCACAAAATATCATCTTCCACTCCTAGGTCCTATAGCACAAAGTGTATCTCCGCAATTGAGAATGTATTTTTCATATATAAGGTGTGGATTCAGTCCAGTCATTTTCCACCTAGGACCAGGCAAATTTCTACCTGAAACCACGGAGAGATGAACTTCTGAAACTGAAGAATTTCAGTTTGCCTTTCATATGCGTATCTATTGTAAAGGAGAGTTCAGTTTCACTTTGTGGCTCAACCATTAAAATACTATCATCTTTTATGGTTTTAATCTGTATGATACACCTTAGGTTATGTACCTCATGATATCCATGTTAAGGACAATTCTCCAGTGGGAACTCCTCGCCGCTCTCGGTGCTAGTGGGCTCCGCCCTCTCAGCAGGCAAGACTTGCTCTTAATGGGCGGAGCCAGCTGGGATTCCCAGAATTACCTTGCCTCTGCAAGCGATCACTTGGTCCCTCAGTTGCTCCTGAAGGAAAAGAAGATTTTTCTACCTAAACTCCGTTTTTCTCCTTAGAGGTAGGCTATTTTAAGAAGATTTTCCCCTTCGGTATTTGAATTTCCCGCCGCTTTGGAAGACGGCTTTTCTGTAGTGCGGACAAGCTCCGCACAGGAGAATACGCGATCGAGAGCTCTATACCACCACCGAACTTCGGGGGGTTATTCTTAGCCCGATTGAGAGCTCTATGCCACCACCGAACTTCAGGGGTGCTTTCTTTCCCGGGGAAGCCTGATTAGCATGGGAGGGGGGAATTCCCTGCCATTCTCCACGCGGAACCACCAATGAGAGCCTCTCGGTCTTGTCGGCTTCTGCGAAAGCCGCTTATGCCGCAGTTTTCTCCTAGGATGCTGCCGATCACTTCGGAGCTATCAGGCGAGCATTTTAGAAGATAAAGGGGTTTTTTTTGCCGGGCGTTTCTCCCTCGGACAGGGAGGCGGTCCCCGAGCTCTGCTGGAATTGTTGTGAGCCGCCATGGTGAGAGTCCTTTGTTCAGGCATCTCGACGGCGATTTAAATTTCCCACCGTGTGCTCCAGCGGCCATTTTAGGAGGGACCTTTAAACCACACCGGCACTTTTTACCTTGGGAAAGATAAGAGCTTGTTTGTTCCTTCTATGGGACAACTTACGAATGTTGGTTTTCCTTTTTGGATATTTTATCAGTTTAGACCGAAGACTGGATTATTTTAGTCCCAGTTTAATTTTCATCAGGTACTAGATTTCATTTATTGCAAATCCTCCTTGGAGCAGTGGGAAACCTCTGTGACTAGATTATTCATAGATCACAGCAAGGTTAACATTACGCTTATATATATATATATTTAAATTTTAAAAAATTAAATAAATAAAATCATTATTTATTAAATAAGATTAATAACAGGAGATAAGATAGACATGGTGAAGGTTGAATTAAACAAGAGGAATAAGGGGAAATGACCACCATAGGGGGTCTTCAAAAGCCTGGGGCAGAGGTATCTTCCTCGGCCCACCGGGCTTCCCCAGGCCTTGGGGGCAGAGGGGAACACCCTCGGCCTGACAGTGCCTCCTTCCACCCTGGAAACGCTCACCTACTCCGAACCAGGAGGGACGCCTTTCTATAACAATCTCCACGGTCAGAATGCGGAACAGGGTACTGCGCTGAGAGACCCTGGACCTGGTCCTTGGACACCCTCTCGTGATGCCCACCTCTTCAGTGTCACAGTGAGTAGGAGGGAGGTCCTGGCCAACCTACCCTCTTCACTTCCCGGCTCCCTTATCTTAAGCAGGAGCCCACTATCCTGTTTACACTTAAGGTGATTCCGAATTCCCTGTAAACTATAGGGGTAATAAGGAATTAAGGAAGTCCTAATGGTTCCTTCCTGTCTTTCAGATTAGATGGAACCCCAACAGTCTTCGGCTCAACACACTTCGTCAATGGAAGATCTGCGCTCGTCAATTCAAGACATGGTTAAAACCTCAGTGGCGGACTCCATGTTGGGGGTCATGGAAGAAGTTAAGAGAATGATGACGACATTGCTGGATGACAAATCGGCCTCTCGACATCAGGCGGAGAAACGTCCTGCCTCCCCAGTTCAAGACTCTGTTGCGCCAGATCCAAAGGTAGCACGGGCACATTTGTCTGTGACCTTGGATTCAGGTACCACAGTGGTAGCCGACGATCGTTCAGAAGGCGAAGTGGAGGAAGAGGAGGATGAGCAGGTCCTCCAGGTGGACCCATACCACCTGATTGTTGAGCAGGAGGAAGACCCTCCATCCACCCAGTCAGACCGCCTCCTAGAGGTGGACCAATATCCCAAGGTTCTCAGGAGTATCCTATCTACCCTGGATATGGACTCCCCTCCGGATCCTCCACCAACCCCATCTACCTCTGCTTCTGGCTTCAATGTCGCAGCGGTGTGGCCGCAAAGGCAACCAGTATTTTCGGGCTTTTCGATTCCAGAGTCCTTCCAGCAGTGCATAAGGCGGGAGTGGTCGAGGGTCCTCCATCCCAGGGAGGCCCCCGCCTCCTACGCATGCCTTTATGAAGTCAAGGGGGAACAAGCTTCATGGCTGGTACCTCCGGTAGCAGCCCTGGGTGCCCATTCAACTATACCAGCCGATTCAGACGCACTCCCGAAACACCCGGTGGATCGCCAGGTTGAGCTTTCAGCCAGACAGGCGTTTGATGCTTCCTCGGGTGCCCTTAGGGCAACCACTGCTGCTTCCCTAGCTACCCGGGCAGCGATTCTCTGGTGCAAGTGACTATCGGAGCAGTTAGATCTGCCAGACTATGCTCTGGAAGACCTCAAGAAGATATCCAACATGACTGCCTTCGCTTCGGATGCCACAGCCAACGCCCTTAAATGGTCCGCCAGGGCGATAGCCTCTACAATTGCCATACGTCGTAGCACCTAGCTTCGCAATTGGGAT
Organism: Aparallactus werneri; assembly: GCA_032468035.1. Taxonomy (NCBI): domain Eukaryota; kingdom Metazoa; phylum Chordata; class Lepidosauria; order Squamata; family Lamprophiidae; genus Aparallactus; species Aparallactus werneri. The sequence goes on from JANHFQ010002261.1 coordinate 108,517, forward strand.
GTGGAAAGTTCAGCCCACGCCAAGCTCGTGGGTCTCCCATTTAAAGGATCCAAGCTATTCGGAGAGGATCTGGATCCTTTCTTATGGGACAACAAGGGTAAGGGCAAGGCTCTGCCATTGCGTTCACGTTCACATACGGCTTCTACACCCCGCTAACGTCAGTCCTTTCGATCCTACAGACCTCCACCAGCACCAGCTCCATTCAGAGCCCACCAGCCGGCCTGGATGCCACGTTGCAGCTTTCCCAGGTCCAAGCCTCCGGGTCACCCCTTCAACAAGCGTAACAACAGGGGAAAATGACTCCCGCCCCTCCTCCCCAGTTGGGGGCCGGCTGCAGCTCTTCGCGTCGTGCTGGCTCACGACGACTTCGGACAATTGGGTGCTGCGCACGGTCCAACTGGGCTACATCTTGGAGTTTGCCCAAAGACCAGATCAACGATTCGTACGGGTGGGTCGCTCAAGGGACCCAACCAAACACCAAAACAATCAAGTAGCAATATAACATCTCTTCAAGATAAGGGCTATAGCGCCGGTTCCCCCACCTCAGAGAGGCCGGGAGTATACTCCCCCTTCTTTACAGTTCCAAAGTCTTCGGGGGGCATAAGACCGATACTGGATTTGAAGTGGTTAAACCGCCACCTGGCCCGACCAGCTTTCAAGATGGAGACGCTGCGTTCCATTCTGACCTACCTTGACCAGGGAGATTATTTGGCATCACTAGACCTGATGGAGGCTTACCTCCATATCCCAATTCACCCGGAGCACCGTCGTTACTTGAGATTCTCTTACGGCTCCAACCAATGGCAGTTCAGAGCCCTACCGTTCGGCCTGGCCTCCGCTCCGAGGGTGTTCTCGAAGATCCTCATCACGGCTATTGCCGCTCTTCGCCTACGGGGGATATCACTGTTCCCCTATCTCGACGACATCCTCCTCAAGGCACCATCACTCCAGATGGCGCAGTCACACATGGACCTAACCATTGCTCACCTTCAGAACCTGGGGTTTTTGATCAACTGGGAAAAGAGTTGCCTTTCTCCGGCCCAGTCGATCATTCACCTAGGCGCTCGAATCGATTCCAACACGGGCCAGGTCTCCCTCTCCCCAGAGAGAGCCACTCGGATTCAGACATTAGCGACCTCGGTTCTCCGCGCCGACCTGCCGGACTCATTGTCAGCCAACCGTCTCCTGGGAATGTTGGTATCTTGCTACGACATCATTCCCTGGGCGAGAGCCAGATCCAAGGCCCTACAGATGCTTCTCCTCCCATTTCAGGACCAGATTGCAATGCACCAGGTGCAACCTCTCCTACTAGACAGTTCAGCTCGAAAGGACCTAGCCTGGTGGCTCCAGCCATCCAGGCTACACTCAGCCACTTCCTTCCTCCGTCAGGACCCGCTCCTACTCTACACGGATGCGAGCCTCTCCGGCTGGGGAGCTCACCTGGGAGATCAGGCTATCTAGGGCAGGTGGTCTCAGTCGGAATCCAGACGGAGCACCAACTTCCTCGAACTTCGGGCAGTTTACCTGGCCCTGAAGACTCTGGAACGGGAGATCAGCCGCCACCACATCCTAGTGTACACAGACAATTTGTGCACCGGGGCTTTCATCAACAGACAGGGTGGGACGAGATCCAGGCCCCTTCAACGCCTAGCCCGATCCCTCTTCCTATGGGCGGAGAACTCGGTGCTCTCCATCCGGGCGGAATACATTCCCGGAGTAGAAAATGTGCAAGCGGACTGGCTGAGCAGGACAATGGCGGACAACTCAGAGTGGCGTCTCAACCCTCTAGTCTTCAGGGGGCTACAAGCCCAGTTTGGGCCCCTTCAGATGGACCTGTTCGCCTGCCACCACAACACTCAGCTTCCTCGCTTCTTCGCTCGAGGGAACTGCCAAGAAGCACAGGGGCATGACGCGCTTCATCAACTGTGGCCAGAGGGCATACTATATGCCTTCCCTCCGACCCGAATTCTTCCCCAGGTGATCACCAAGTTGAGAACAGAGCGGGCCGAACTCGTCCTCATAGCCCCATTCTGGCCCCGCCGCCCGTGGTTTGCCACGCTCCTTCAGCTCGCGAAGGAGCCCCTCCATCAACTACCACTCCAGGAGGACCTCCTCACTCAGGGTCCATTCCGACATCCAGACTTGGGGCACTTGAAGTTGACAGCATGGCGGTTGAGCGCCGCAGACTAGTGGCTAAAGGCTATCCACAGGGTGTGGTCCGAACCTTGCTCGTGAGCAAGAGAGCCTCAACTCGCAGAGTTTACAACATAACCTGGACGACCCTCGTGAAATGGTGTCAAGGGGAGGGCTTGAATCCAGAACGCATTTCAGTGTCTCAGCTTCTTGGCTTCCTCCAGGCAGACCTGGAGAAAGGGCTGAGCACGGCTACTCTTCGTCGCCAGGTGTCGGCCATTCGCTCCACCTTGGGCTACTCTAAGGGAACGTCCCTAGCAGCACACCCACACATTAAATCCTTCCTAAAGGGCATAAAGCTGCTAAACCCTCCCCCTGTCTCCAGGGCACCTTCTTGGGACCTGTCAGTAGTACTCATTGCTCTGGCTCGACCACCGTTCGAGCCCATGGCATCATGTTCACTAAAGCTCCTGTCCTTAAAAACAGCATTTCTTCTAGCAATTGTCTCAGCTAGAAGGGTCTTGGAGCTAGCTGCCCTATCCATCGCTCCACAACTCTGCGCGATCAGCAAGGACAAGGTGGTCCTGCTATTCGACACATCCTTCCTACCGAAGGTTAATTCCCCCTTCCACCGAGGGGCTGAAACCGTCCTTCCAACCTTCTTTCCTAATCCAGCCTCCCCTCAAGAGCGGGAATGGCATTGCCTAGACGCCCGCCGAGCCTTCCTATTTTATAGAGACCGCACGGCCCCATTCAGGAAAACAGAAACCCTGTTCGTGTCGTTTGCCGGAGTGACCAAGGGATCCAAGGTCTCCCCCTCCTCAATTGCTAGATGGGTCAGGGAGGCAATCTCCACAGCATATGAAGCCAGAGGGATTCAGCCCCCCCGGGGGATAGTGGCACACTCCACGTGGGGGGCCTCTACTTCTACCTTTTTTAGAGCCTGCCCTTCTCTTGAACAGGTGTGCAAGGCAGCCACGTGGTCTTCACACCACTCGTTCATTAGACACTACAAGGTGGACCGGTTCTCTGCCCAGGACTCAGAGTTTGGGAAGACGGTCCTTAGTACGGTCCTGCCCTCAGGTCACTCTTCCCGCTGTTAGAGGAAGATGTGGCATTAATCCCACTAGCACTGAGAGCGGCGAGGAGTTCCCACTGGAGAATAGGGAGGTTTGGTACTCACTTGAGAACCTCCATTCTCTGTGGACTCCTCCCCGCTCTCGGTGTCCCCTCCCCGTTCTTCCTAGGGCAGGCCCGACATAGGAGGACAGAGTATGGGCAGTGTGTTTTGTTCCAGCGCCAAATGGCCTCATGGGGCCAGGGATTCGACGAGTCGTACGACGACCAGACACCGGGAACCTAGTCACTTTTGAGCTAGTACATCCTGGGAATCCCAGCTGGCTCCGCCCATTAAAAGCAAGTCTTGCCTGCTGAGGGGGCGTAGCCCACAAGCACCGAGAGCGGCGAGGAGTCCACAGAGAATGGAGGTTCTCAGGTAAGTACCAAACCTCCCTGTTTACTTTTCCACCTTATAATTCCACCTTGCAAAGAAGCTCCTGCTATCTTGTCTGATGTGACTTTGAGAAAAAAACCATTCTGGCAGGATTGTGCAAAAAAGCATTACATAAATTAGAAAAACCATCTGAGTATATCTCTGTTCCGCTGTGACGAGGTTGGGAGTACAAGGAGATCATTTCCTCAACTTCACTGGGGAAAATGTGATGTTAAAAGGGCAAAGAAGTCAAGAGTCCCACCCAACATCAACCACAGTTTAAGATTGAACTTTAAGATTGAGGTTTGTTTTTGGATTGTTGACTTACACTGGTGTAAATGTTTGGATAAGCAAAGCCTAACAAAGATTGTCTAGAAGGGCCTGAAGGCTCTCCAGAAAACTTCATCAAGTGTACTAAAACTGCCATGGTCCTCCCAGCTTCTTCCACTATCAGTGCTCACACAATATCTATAACCTGGTTTGTGTGTTTTGGTTATTGCAGGGTAGGCAGCTTGGCTGGGAAACCAGACAATATCAAAGAGTGAGAATTGAAGGAGGATCAATCACCACAAGAGCTTTACCTTCTGCTCCTATGTTTGAGTTGCTTCAAGGTTCTTCTTTATTGCCCACTGCCTCAAGGGACATACATAATTCTCAATCCAAGAACAAGGTTACAGATTCCAAGTTGGAAAAGACATATGCAAGCTTCTGGAGAACTTTGTTTTGTTGTGTTCCTTACTGGAGGAAGTAAGGAACAGAACAGGAAGCTGAACTCGCAGTTTGTTTAAATAAATAAACAAATAAATAAATAAGTAAATAAGTAAATAAATAAACAAACCCAATGAGTCCAAGAAAATTGGATTCACTGTTTGGATGCTTTCCTTGATGGAGGATAGTGTGCAGAAGATGACTTACATGGCAGAATGAAGGAAGGTTTTGGGAAAATTCCTCAGTCCTGGAATAGCATGATGTGCAAACCTATCCTTTTGAGTTTCACATAATACAATTTATTTCTTGTTATGGATTTGCATTTCCCCAAGCAGATAAATACCGTAACAAAACACATTATGGCTACGCTTGGTGTATGTACCTTGCAGTGTTTTTCTGCGCCTGAAGGGCAAGAGATGCTGATAGCCAGGAGGACAGAAGGAGGTTCCCTTCAAACCTTGGGGGCACCAGAGAAACAAGGCTTTTGTATAGCTACAAAAGAAATACCATGAGCTCCCATAATTCCATGCCAGCATCTGGCTTCTGTAACGAAGCTCTCATCTGGATCTGGTGGAAGATGGGCCAGTGCAGTGCAGACAGATGGGAGTCAGTATATAACTTGTAATTTGGGGAAGAATCAGAAGAAGAAATACATTTGTGATTCTTTTTGATGCAAGGTGCATGAGTGAACACTTCAGATATGGAGACCCAATTACTGTTCTAGGGGTTTGGATGCACATTAAGAATTGGGGATTGTTTTCAAAATTTGCAAGAGACACACTTTAACCTTCAAAGTTTCATAAAGAACCTGGAAAGAGACAGATGTGCCCAGCTGTTGACTGCAAAGATCTTCTTATTCTTTTTACCTGTTTCTAATATACTTGGATTCCTGCATCTAAGGTAGCAGTTTGTTTTCTTAATTCTCTTGTCACCTATAATTTAAATAATGTTGCCCTATTCTCACAGGGAAAGAAAACTGAAGAAACAACAAATGATTCCATTTCTGTCAGGAAAAATATTGCTGTACCATTTTTACGTATGATTCAATGATTAAAATTAAAGATGGCAAATAGGTTATCAAAAATGACAGTTGGCACTAATAGTGGCAGATGGTGACCTGAACTTTTCACCCATCACCCCATCCTATGTCACTATCACCCCACCAGCAGGGGTGGAGTTACTAAAGGGTATAAAAGGGACAGCCCATGCTCCTTTTGCATTATAGGGGACCTTGTGACATGGTGAGAAGCATAGGGCTGACTAAGGAATTGCTGGCTAGATACAGTGGAACCTCGGCTCACGAATACCTCTGTTTGTGACCACTTCGGTTCACAATCAAAAATCACACCGGTTTTGCCCTCTGCGCATGTGCAGAAAGTGTTGCAGTGTGCATGTGCCTATGCGCGCACTCACGTGCAGGCACAGAAGCGGCGCTTCGGAAGACAAACATTTTGGAACATGACCACAGCCCGGGAACGGATTGTGGTCATGTTCCAAGTTTCAACTGTATAATGTTACTAAGGTAACCTATATAAAGGCTGAGGCCTACCTCTGAGGAGAAATCGGTGGAGATATAGTAGGGATCTTGCCATTCTGAGGAGAAATAGGAGGTACACCAGGGATGGGTTTCAATTTTTTTACCAGCTGGTTCTATGGGTGTGGCTTAATGGGCATGGCTTAGTGGGCATGGCTAGGTGGTTGATTTTTTAAAAACAAAATAAAATGTAAAAAAATTTGGGCCCTCTCACTCACCTGCACACTATAGCTACCTTTATTTGCTGTGTTTGCAGCACAGCTGATGGGTGGGGCAGTGTGCCTGAGCTACTTTTCCACCTAGAGGCTTTTGCAGGAAGTTTTTCTTTAAAAATCAAACTCCTTAATTAATTAATTAATTAATACTGTTTCCCCTGGGTCCTTCAATTATACTAAGAATGGACTCCAATGGGCAGAAGAAATGCATAGGTTGATTTGCTGGTATAATTACCTTTGCATGTGAGTTTCTACTGCATCAAGGATCAAAGAACTTCACAGGCATGTTGGACCTGAGGAAGGATGGGAACACTCTACGCACCAGACCGGGATGACGCTCCCTGACGCAGCGGTTATACTTGGCGCACACACCCTGGCCCTCTTGAGGCTCCTAGTGGTTGTGGGCTCCCCCATCAGGGGTTAAGAGTGTGCCGCACCTGTACCCAGAAAGGACATGGTTGCTTTCCATGGATTGCCCTGTTCGTTCCTTCGGGATTCCTACAGGCACCCTGATGTGGCGGTCTCCTCCCCTCTCCTCCCCAGGAAGGGGATACCGCAGGTTGATCGTCTCAGGATTCATTGGGACGTACAACCTGACTGGGAGCGAACAGTGAGTAGAGGGGAGGACCTGGCCTTCCTACCCCCCGGCCTCCTTTCCACAAGTGAGTGGCCCACATCCTAATTGTGTCATTTTTTCTTCCTTCACACAGGAGTTATGGAAGCAACTCAAGGTTCTCCCCAACAGCCTCCCCTCCAGTTAGAGGACTTAAATACCACCATCCAAGCAATGGTTCAGTGGCAGTGGCTACCTCCATGGATAGGGTTTTGGAAGATCTCAAGCTAACTTTAGCTCCTATCGTAGGAGAACCTACATCACAGGCCCGCAAAGAGAGGAAGTGTCTGGCTGGAGCTCCTCAGGACCCCTTGGTCCCTGACCCCAATGTTCCTCGGACCCGTCAGACGGAGGAATGCGAGATGGCGGCCACTGTGGTACCTTCCGACTTATCGGAAGGAGAGGTGGAAGAGGATGAGGGTCAAGATGATCTGGGAGAATCCTGGGCTCCCTCTGATTCCCCATCTTCGGAGGAGGAGAACCCTTCATCAAAGCAGTCGAGACGTCTTTTTACCCCTGAAGGCTATGCCAAGGTTCTTCGTAACATATTGGCTACTCTTGACCTCGACACTCCTCCTGAAGCTCCTCCAGCTCCCTCCACTTTGGGATACAACATCGCTTCTGTCCTTCCCTCTCATCGAGAGTCCTCTACAGGGTTTCCTCTTTCAACACCTTTTCAAGAGTCCATCTTGAGGGAATGGTCATCCATTCTTCACCACAAAGAGTCCCACTCTAATTATTCTCGTTATTATGATATTATAGGAGACCAGGCGGCTTGGTTTCATCCCTCAGTGGTAGATGCCCCAGTCGCTGCCTTGGGTTCTCACTCAACCCTGCCTTTGGATTCTGAGTCATTACCCAAATACCTGGTGGATAGGCATGTTGAAACTTCAGCAAGACGTTCCTTTGATGCTTCATCAGGAGCCCTGGGGGCCTCAGTGGCAGCCTCCCTCTCTTGCAGAGCCATGGTCCTCTGGTGTCAGCATCTCACGGAACATATTGATCTCTCCAGGTCAGTTCTGTCTAATCTTAGGAAGATTGCTTTCGCTGCTGACACTACAGGGGACACCATGCAGTGGTCAGCCAGGTCCATGGCCTCCACAATTGTGATCAGACATAATACCTGATTACATAACTGGGACGCGGAGAGTTCAGCTCACGTCAAGCTAGTAGGATTGCCCTTTAAGGGTTCCAAGCTCTTTGGGGCAGATCTGGACTTGTTCTTATGGGACTCCAAGGGAAAGGGAAAGACCCTACCCACCAAACCCAAGACTAGAGCCTCCTTTGCTCCTTGCCCACGCCAGACCTTTTGGCCCTTTTGGTCCACTCAAACTTCCTCAACCACGGACCAACCACGTCAGACCACCTGACAGCCTAGAAGACAATATTACAAACCAAGACAACAAGGTTGCTTGTTTATTAATAAGCGAGCTACCAAGAAGAACTCACACCCACCCAATTTATTACTTTTGAGACAAAATAATCCAGATTTATGGATATTTAGCTGTCGTGTATAGTTTCTCTTTTTCCATATTATTACAGAATGATGCGTTGATAGTTTCATTGTTTAAGAAGATTTGTAAGCATGAGTAATTTTGTATAAAAATTAGGAGATGTATTTTTAGGGCTTCCTTTCCCCTTCTCTTCCTCCTCCTTTTCCTATCTCGGGTAATTAATCAATGGATTTCCATTCATTGCAGTTGATAGACTCAATGGCTTACTAATTCCATTCAATCCAAAAACAACAACAATTTTTTTTAATGTATGAAATTGAAATTGTATGATTTTAAATAGAAATGAAATTTTAGAAGTGTTTATTCAACCCTTCCCCATTATTTTTGTTGTTGTTTCCAATCCTTCATAATTTTGGGAGCATGACTCATGATGTTCCTTTGAAAGCCAGGTACAGCAGTCACTTGAGCTGACAGAAGAGAATATTTGTAGCTCAGGTTTGAACTGTTGGGTTCTTGGTGCTCTCTGAGCTCGGTTGTTTTCTTGCAGACGTTTCATTACCAAACTAGGTAACATCATCAGTGTACCAAGGACCCCACATTACTGATCCTCCCATTAAGAGGGA
>JANHFQ010002261.1:122294-133097 GCA_032468035.1 Aparallactus werneri
CTTCTGGCCTGCAAAGAATGGATTAAAATTGTGGGTATCCTATATGAAAAATGAGAGTTCCGAGAGTGATCTGTGGTTCCCAAGCTATTTTTTTTATTGTGGCCCAAGAAGCATTTTGAATACATCTGATTACAAGTAGTCTTCAATGTATGACCACAATTGAGCCCAAAATGTGTTGCTAAGTGAGACCTTTGTTAAGTGAGTTTTGCCCCTTTTTGACTTTTCTTGCCACAGTTGTTAAGTGAATCATGGCAGGAGTTGTAAGCTTCATGTTTGTAAGTGAATGGTTTACCCATTCACTTTGCTGGGGATCACATAATCCCAGGACACTGGGACCATCATAAATTTGAGTCAGTTGCCAACCGTTTGAATTTTGATCGTGACTGGCCATGGGGAATGCTGCAACAGTCGTAAATGTGAAAAATGGTTGTAAGTCACTTTTTTAGTGATGTAACTTTGAATGGTCACTAAATGAACAGTTGTGAGTTGAGAACTACCTGTACTAAAAACTGATAGATCCCACCAGATTAGATAGAAACACTCCAATGAGATGGATTTAAAACAAAAAGACATCTCAAGTTCATTGCAAAAAATACTGCCTGCAGACCCCAATCACTCCAAGATAAGTAAACGGAGTCCTTCCCATATCTTTAGAAATTGGCTGAACCTGCTGCATAGTTTCATGTCTGAAAGGGGTTAAGTCTTTGTGTCTCTATAATAGTCAGGGTTCTGATTTCTATTCCTAAAGTGGACATTTGGAAACTAGACTTTTCTAAGTTGCCAAAGATAGAGAAGCCTCCTATGTGGAGTCAAATGGCTTTGAAACTGGCTGCAACCTATTTTTGTCAGATAACAACCTAAAAGTTTTATATGGCTATTCCACCTGGTCTCAATTCCAGAAAATTCCAGCCATTTTTACTTTTCTAAAAAACCAGCTTTTGAACTTTTTAAAAAAAAAAAAGTCCTATTTTTTCAATGAACATCAAGCCACTCATTTTGTAAACAATTTAAGAAAGCTAATTTTTCATAAGAGATTTCATGAGATTTGGGGTGCACCCAGGCCCACTTCTAAAAGTTTGGTGCAATAGTAAGAGCAGAATATTCTCCAGTGGTAGACTCCACACTGGGCTCGGCAAGTGGGCTCCGCCCCCCAAGCAGGCAGATCTAACTCTCTGGGCAGAGCTCCTGGAAAACTCCAGTTATTTCTTGCCTCTGCAAGAGTCAGATCACAACTCTTTCTCTGCAGTTTTCTTCTTCTTCTCCTTGGATATTCGTCAGGATAAAAGGTAAGCAGGTGCTGGAGGCAATTTCGCAGTCCCTGGGGCCATCCTCAGAAGGTGGGGGGGTTTCATCCCCACCCCTCCCCACGCTCAGGTCCACCAGGGCTGCGTTTTTGTTGGGGGGGATTTCATTTGCCCCCCTCCAGCCCCAAGAGGGAGCTTCTCCAGCGCCTTCCGAGGATCGCCGCCGGGCCGCTCACCAGCTGGGCGGCGGCCGTGGCCGCCTTTTCAGGCTCAGTTTTTCCCGCAGCGGATCCTAGTCATTTTGGCGTGAGGGCCCCAGTCGCGCTGGGAGGCTTGTCCCGTGCCGATTCGCGGTGGACTCAGGCCATGTGCCTACGGCTTTGGCGAGCAGCGGTGGACCTGACTGCGGCGGCCGCTGACGGGCTTATGCCGGGTTTCCCACCATTTTTCCTTGCAGCCGAAGCAGCCCTCCGTAGATCAGTGCGCTGCCGCTCCTTCGGGCGGGCGGGCCTACGAGGCCTTCAGCCCCGAGGAGGTCCTCATGCCACCGGTGGTGGGTGTGGGCCTCCTCCGCGCACGCAGCAGGAGGGCTGACTGCGCCCCTCGCCCCCACTTTCAAACCCCCAGGCAAGGGGGGGCAGTCTAGCGGAGGCCCCCGGTCGCTCTGGGCGGCTCCTCCCGTGCGCACTCATGGGAAGGATTAGGCCTCAAGCAAGGACCGAGAAACTGGAGCACGTGGCACCGGGAGCCACACGGGGGGTGCCATTTTGGGGGTCCCGACCCTGTCTGCCCAGCCTGGAGGCTAGGCTTCCACCAGCCCAGCAGGGTGGGCCTGGGACGGGGACGCTCGTTTGGGCTCGCCAGTTTCCTTGGGAGGCCCCAGCACTACTTGCCCCCCCCTTTTTACCTTCGCTCCTCACAGGTAGGCGTGGGCTGGCCCCTTCTCCACCTGGGTTGCTAGTTGCCCAGAGCCAGCTGCAGCCTCCAGCCAGGCTCTTGGGTAGATCTGGTGCCCAGGGCCTCCTCCCTGTGGGCCCCATCCTCCCTCCAGGTTCCTGTAACTAGGGAAGGCGCATGGTACACTGAGGCAGTTGGTTACACCCTCCTCCCCCAACAGGTGGGAATGGCCCCAGGGTTGGGGGCTGGGGCACCACCAAGTTGGTCCCAGCCCTCTCCCACCGTCCTGGCCATCCTGGCTGTCTGCACAGGTGCGGTGGGTATTTATGGTGTCACTCTATTTTTTTTGTTTGTTTGTTTTTCTCTCTAGGGACATGGAGCAGGATACTCCGATGGAGGCTGGCCAGACCATCCCCACAACCATCATTTGGGAGGACCTCCAGGCCTCCATGCAAAAGATGGTGCAGGCAGCAGTGGCGTCTTCCTTGACTACTGCCTTGGTGAACTTCAAGGCCTCCTTCAGCCCCCCCCTGCCACAGCGGGGGGCGGAGAAACACGCCGGTCCAGAGGGGCCGTTGGCCCCAGGTGAGGACTCACCCCTGGCTTCCAAGCAACCCAGAAAGGCCACCCTCGTTTCCTCTCCTCTGGTCCGTCCTGAACTGTCGGAGGGAGAGTTGGAAGGGAAGGATATCCCAGAGGTCGAATCTCTGGACTCTTTCGAACAAGGATCGGAGTCAGACTCCTCGGCTGAGGAGCCTGCACTTTTCAGACCGTCGGAGTGCCTTTTCCCCTTAGAAGGTTTCAACAAGCTGCTCAGGAACGTGGTGAGCACCCTTGACCTGGGAACCCCCGAGGAGGTGACCCCCGCGCCTTCCTCCTCATAATTCGATGTTAGCTCGGTGCTACCTTTCCATGAGGAGGTCTCTCGGGGGTTTCCCCTGCCTGCCCCTTTCCAGGCAACCTTACGGAGGGAGTGGGCCACCATTCTCCAAATCACCGTGGGCGATTTGAAGCACAGGGCCTGGTCTCCCTCTCCTAGGGAGACCAGGCACAGGGCCCTGTCGTGTTACAACATCCTGGAGGACCAGGCCCTGTGCTTCAAATCGCCCACAGTGGATGCCCCCATTGCTGCCTTGGGGTCTTACTCCACCTTGCCTGCGGATGTAGAGGCCTTCCCGCACCACCCCGTGGACAAACGAATCGAGGCCTTGGCCAGGTGGGCCTTTGAGGCCTCAGCGGGGGCCCTTAGGGCTTCGGTGGCTGCCTCACTCTCGTGCCGGGCCATGGTGCTCTGGTGTCAGAGACTGGCCGATCAAGGCGATCTCCCCAGGGCCGTCTTTTCCGACCTCAAGCGGATTGCCAGTACCGCCACCTTCGCAGCAGATGCCACTGGAGATGCCTTCCAATTCTCCACGAGGTCCATCGGCTCCTCAATCGCCATCTGCAGGAGCACCTGGCTTTGCAATTGGGACGTTGAAAACTCAGCCCAGACCAGACTGGTCAACTTGCCCTTCCGGGGGTGCGGATCTGGAGCCTTTCTTGAGGGTGAGGATCTGGAGCCTTTCTTGAGGGACGAGGGCGAGGCCCAAGGGATTGCCAACCCTTCTGACGGTCCAAGAAACATCATCCCAAGCAGCGCCAGCAGCCCAGGCCCTCCACCAGTCACCGTCCTCCCAAACCCCAATGATAGTTCACCAGTGAGCGGCCGGCTCCAATGTTTCACTGAGCACTGGGAGGCCATCACTACGGACGCCTGGGTCCTACAGACCATCTGGCTGGGGTATGCCATCGAATTCCGGCGCATTCCGAGGTCGAGGTTCCTGCAGGTCCCCCGCCCGCGCAACCAGTCAAAGCATCGATTGAACCTGGAGGAGATTCGTCAACTTCTCGCCTGTGCGGCAATTGAGCGGATCCCTCTTCTGCACCGGGGGATGCGGGTTTATTCCCCCTTCTTCACGGTCCCCAAGAAGTCAGGGGCACCGCGTCTGATCTTCGATCTCAAGTGGGTCAACCGCCACCTGTCCAGGCCTGCATTCAAGATGGAGACCCTCCACTCGATCTTGGGTTTCCTTCGGCGAGGGGACTTCATGGCATCCCTGGACCTTGCGGATGCTTACCTGCATGTCCCCATCCGCACCAGTCATCGCCGTTTCTTACATTTCTGCTACAACGGTGATCACTTTCAGTTCCGGGTGCTGCTCTTCGGTCTGGCGTCAGTGCCAAGGGTCTTCACCAAGGTGTTGGTGATGGCAATTGCAGCCCTGCGCCTCCAGGGGGTGGTGGCGTACCCTTACCTAGACGACATCCTAGTGAGGGCACCCTCCCTGTCCCAGGCACGGGATCACCTAGATCGGACAGTCAAGTCTCTCCAGTCCCTGGGGTTCCTGGTCAACTGGGAGAAATCGTGTCTATCCCCTTCCCAGTCCATCCTCCACTTGGGGGCAGTAATAAACTCCTCCCTGGGCATGGTGTTTCTCTCACCAGAGAGACGAGAGAGGATCCGGGCCCTAGCCGCCAGGGTCTGAACCTCTACCAGCCTGGGCTGTCTCCTGGTGAACAAGCTCCTGAGGATGTTGGTATTGTGCTTTGATGTCATCCGCTGGGCGAGATTTCGCTCAAAGGCCCTCCAGCTGCTTGTTATCCCGCTCCAGGAGGCCATCACCAGTCGTTGTCCCCAGCCCCTTCCCCTGGATCCGGAATCCAGGGAGGACCTCGACTGGTGGCTTCATCCCTCCACTCTCCAGCAAGACTCGCCGTTCCTGTGGCTGAATCGCACGATTCTGCACACGGACACGAGCCTCTTCGGTTGGGGGGGCTCACCTGGATGACCAGGACGTTCAGGGCACCTGGTCTTGATCGGAAGCCAGATGGAGCATCAGCTTTTTGGAGCTCCAGACGGTTTTTCTGGCCTTAAAGAAATTGGAACCCCGGGTCCGGGACCAGCACCTCCGGGACCAGCACCTTCACGGACAACATGTGCGCCAAGGTGTACCTGAACCGCCAGGGAGGCTCAAGGTCACTCCAGGCTCTGGCCCGATCACTTTTCCTTTGGGCAGAGCTAAAGGTGGCCTCGATCAGGGCAGAATACATTCCGGGGGTCAACAACACCCGGGCGGACTGGCTGAGCAGACAGAGGGTGGACAGTGCGGAATGGCGCCTGCTCCCTCAGGTGTTCAGAGACCTCCAATCCCAGTTCGGCCCTTTCCAAGTGGATCTGTTCGCCAGTCACCTCAACGCGCAACATCCCCGGTTCTTCAGCAGGGGGAGTTGTCCGTTGACAGGGGGCATCGATGCACTGCACCTGCCCTGGCCCCGGGCCCTCCGGTATGCATTTCCCCCGATCAAGCTGCTTCCTCAAGTCCTCAGGAAGCTGATTGAGGAAGGGGGGGGACCTCATCCTGATCGCGCCCTTCTGGCCGCGTCGCCCTTAGTTCCCGACCCTGCTAGACCTCGCCATCGGCGAGCCACTACGCCTGCCTCTGAGACAGGACTTCCTCTCTCAGGGCCCGCTGCGCCACCCCCAGCTGCAGCTTCTCCAACTCACTGCTTGGAGGTTGAAAGGCGGCGCTTGAGGGCTGAGGGCTATTCTGCCCCCATAGTGTCCACCCTCCTGACTAGCAGGAGAGCATCCACGTCCCGAATCTACAACTACACCTGGGCAGCTCTCTCCCGGTGGTGTGTGGCCATGTCCCTCAATCCGGAGCACCTGAGGGTTAACCAATTGCTAGGGTTCCTGCAGGCCGGACTGTACAGGGGTCTCAGCATGGCCACCTTACATCGCCAGGTCTCCGCCATTTCGGCGGTGCTAGGTTACCCGAGGGGGACCTCCCTGGCAGCACATCCCCATGTTAGGAGATTCCTCAGAGGGGTTAGCCTCCTCAACCCCCTTCCGGTTGTCTGGGCCCCCACCTGGGACCTTTGTGTAGTGCTCACTGCTCTGGCCAGGGTGCCCTTCGAGCCCATGGCTACTTGCTCCCTCAAGACCCTGTCCTTCAAGACGGCCTTCCTGGTGGCTATTGTCACAGCTCGGAGGGTCTTGGAGTTAGCAGCCTTGTCGACTGCTTCACGGCTGTGCACCGTAAGTAGGGATAGGATAGTGCTACGACCAGACACCACATTCGTCCCTAAGATGAACTCTGTCTAATCGCTCGGCCGAGTCGGTGTTGCCTTCCTTCTACCCCTCCCCTAGGTCAGCCCAGGAAAAGGAATGGCACTGTTTGGATGCTAGGAGGGTGCTCCTATTCTATTTGGACAGGACCTCCTCCTTCCGCAAGACAGAGGGCCTGTTCGTGTCATATAAATTGTCCAGTCAGGGAATCAAAGTCTCCTCTGCTACCATTTCCCGATGGATCAGGGAGGCCATTGTGTTGGCCTATCAGTCCAGGGGTTTCCTGGCCCCTGAGGGCATTTTGGCACACTCCACTCGCGGAGCTTCCACTTTGGCCTTTTACAGGGCTTGCCCCTCATTAGTACAGGTGTGTAGGGCAGCCACTTGGAGCTCTCCTCATACCTTCATCAATCATTACAGGGTTGATAGGTATGCAGCCAGGGATTCGGAGTTTGGTTGCCGGGTGCTTCAGTCTGCGGCACCTTCTGGCCAGGCTTCCTGCCCTTAGGGACTGCTGGGTAGTACCCACTTGTCGAGCCCAGTGTGGAGTCTACCACTGGAGAATGGTTGGTTGGTACCTACCGTGAACCTCCATTCTCTGTGGTCTCCACACTGGGTTCGGCGCCGCGCCTGCTTCTGCCCTTCAGGTACCGTTTCCAGGGAGGGGTCGGTGCCCCGGATGTGGTGTCCTATCCCTAGGAGGGAGGGGCTGGACCGCGGAGGGGGCCGGTTCTGGATTTTTCTGTGTTTGACAAGTGTCTGCGTTCGCCCTTTGTTATGATGCGGACGGCTCCACACACTGTGTCAGTGGCAGAGGTCTCCGTCAGGACTCAGATGCTTCAGCTTGCAAGTTCTGGGGTTTTCCAGGAGCTCCCCCCAAAGAGTTAGATCTGCCTGCTTGGGGGGCGGAGCCCACTTGCCGAGCCCAGTGTGGAGACCACAGAGAATGGAGGTTCACGGTAGGTACCAACCAACCACTCTTTAACATGCCTGTTGCAAAAAAACCTGAATTGTTCTTTTAATTTTTATACCCAGGTTGGAAAAGGTCACCCCAGAAGACGTAGAGTATTTCAACTGCCAACAGGAACTGGCGGCTGAGTTGAACAAGCAGTATCAGATTGTGGAAAGAGTGATTGGTGAGTTTGGGGTCAAAAAAGAATCAGGCCATCTGGCCGAAGCAGAAAGGTATCCCATGTGTTTCTGGTTGAACCCTTCTGTCAACCATCCGAACTTGGTCAATTGGGAAAGAAAGACTGCTGGCCCCTGATTAGCCAAACCCAAAGTGGTTACAGAAGAGGCAAAGCTGGATCTGAGATTTTCATGTGCGGAAAAATATAGTTAACTTTCCCTGGTTCCTAGCCAACTCCCTGGTTATCAGTCGTTGTCCAATTAAGTATTAACAAATTATTCTGCCTGCATTCTTTTAGTGTAATCTTAAGATGGCTAGTGCTTGCCACAGGATGGCTTGGTTTCAATTCCTCCTGCATCCCTATCCCTACTGCACCCTCCCCTATTATTAAAGTCAGGCTGTCAGCTTGCGATGCGTTAGCAGAATAACAGCCATGATACCTTCATCTATGTTTTGGGAAGATGTGTCTTGTATGGCTGAAAACAGAGGGCATTTAAGGCTGCTAAAGCTGATGGAATTTTCTTTTGAAAGATTCTTTTTTTTTAAGAATAAATGAAAGCAGGAGAAAAATCCCCCACAAAGGGAGTCATTGACTTACAATCTTTCACTGATTTATGATGGTTGCAGAGTCCCAGGGTCACGTGCCATTTTGTGACCTTCTGACCAGTAAAGTCAATGTGGAAGCCAGATTCATTTAACAACTGTATTAATAACTTAAGCACTGCAGTAAACAGAATTCAATTAACACTGTCTTGCTTATCAATGAAAATTTTAAGCTCAATTGTAGTCACAAGATGAGAACTGCCTGTACGCAATCTTGTTGGCATTGTAGGCATATTGAGACTTATAAAAAGGGCTACCCCGGAAGTTTGGTAGACTAATTGTAATGTGGCACTTAAAATGTGTGGTTCCACCCCTGGCCATTCACCTGGAGAGATGGGCATCCATAATCAATCACAACAACAGGCAACCAATGCAGTTGTGTACCTGTATATGACATCTGAGCACTGTTTGAATAATAACAGGATGCAACCACCTTGCCCAATGGCATCTGCCACTCATGCTGGTTTTCCTGCTGCTATTTTTGGGTTTTCTGGGCAGCTGAGGTTAAGGAAAGACCTGGATTCCAACTAGCCACCATTTGTAATTTTCTAAGAACATCTCAGGGCCCAGAGCCCTTCTTGAAAACACACTAAAACTTGTAATTTGCTCTGCAGCACATTCCCTTCTCTCTTAAAAAGTGTTTCCTTAAAAAACTGGCTTAACAACGTTAACTCCAGGGATGCAGAGAGCTTGCTAGGACTTGGTAACTCCCAAATATTGTGAGAGTTGTAGTCTTCCACATCAGGATATGTGGTCAAAACTTTAAAAGTTCTGAGAAGAAATGGTTTTGACTGTCTACCCAGTTCCATTAGGAGTACAGTACAATTCCCATAAGCCCAAGCCAGCAGCTTAATGGAGTATCTAGTGCCAAAGGTTACCCCAAGGCAGTTTATCCAATTTAGGCAAAAATCCTAAATTTGTTCCAGAGATAGCTAGGATTTAGTTAAATTTAAAAAGATACACTTAATACATTCTTCCTGAAAACACCTTTCCTTGATTTTATTCATATCTTTACAAAAAGCACTCACAAATTGTCATGTCTTTTGTGCTCACCTAGTCCTTTTACAACCAATTGCATCAAAACTTTTGAGTTTTGTTTTGTTTTGAGAACGCTGAAATGTTTTAGAGTAATTTGCATTCATTCTTGGGGTGCATGGCCTTGGGTGCGGGCACCAACTGGTTCCGAGTTCTCCTGCTCTTCATCAAGCTGTCATTCCCACTTCCCAATTTCTCATCACGTAGACATGCAGATTGATTGTGTCAGAGGTCCAAATAATGCACCCATAGAAAGTAGAACTCTGAGGCAGGCAAATTCCTCAAAGAACAATTTTATTGGATACATCATATTAGCACAACTGGCGAAAGCTGACTCTGAAAGTTCCCGTGGCTTTCACCTAATTAAAAGTAAAAATTTCTCCTTTTCCCCAAGTTACTGGTCATGCTGTCCAATCCAGGTGCTGGCCAGTTGCTTGGTTACTTCACTCTTCCTCTGGCCAACCACCTGTGAGAATGTCCTTGGTTCCCACAGGAATACTTTATTTGTTTTGGCTATACAATCCCATCTAACTATTTCCACCCTCCCTCTGTTGTGTGGCAACCCTGAAGCCTCCAAGATGGCCTCAGCCAGGTTCCCTTCAGGGTTGATAGATTGCCCATTTGTTTCACCTCCCATGTCCCGCTCCGCCCTCCTAGCCTTTGATGGCAGGATGCCAGTAAGGCACCAAAATGAAGATGGCAGACCTGACCCAGTCAATCTCCCCTTACAAGGTTATTTTTGTGGGGAAAATAGGATGGAAGAAGAATAAGTGTTAGATATGTTTGCCACCTTGAGTTGTTATACAAAAAATAAATAAAAGCATATCAATTAAATAATTAATTTAATTTAATCATTGCATTTATGGATGCTGTTTTCTCGTTTCATGCGCAGCGGTGAAAACAAACAAATCGCCAAATCCTGGAACTGAATTTCCAGGTAAGGCAGCTCATTCGTTTTACTAATTTACATGCTTTGTTTAATGATATGGATTGGTAGATATGTCTGATTGCAATATTCAGTCAAGTATTTTACTCAAATATCTCTGGGTAGGATATTTCTGTCATGCCCATTAAGGATATGGCTGGGCTCTTATCATATATTTCTTCATCCCTTCCCCCTCTGCCCTCTGCCCCAATATTTGCAGTTCACAACCGCAAGTCCTATTCTAATGAACCAGAGTACCTTTGCAAGTGGATGGGACTTCCCTACGCAGAATGTAGCTGGGAAGATGAAGCTCTGGTCAGCAAAAAATTCCAATACTGTATGGATAGCTTCAACAGTAGGAACAACTCCAAAGCCATGCCTACTCGGGACTGCAAGGTTAGTCTAACAGAAAAACAGAGTTGGAAAGGACTTTGGAGATCTTCTAGTCCAATCCTCTGCTCAGGCGAGGAACCCTATACCATTTCAAACAAATTGTGTTCAATCTCTTCTTAAAAATTCCAGTGTTGGAGCATTCACAACTTCTGAAGGCAGGCTGTTCCACTGGTTAATTGTTCTGTCAGGAAATTTCTACTTCTAAGTTGGTTCTCTCCCTGATTAGTTTCCATCCATTGCTTCTTGTCTTGCTTTCAGGTGGTTTGGAGAACAGGTTGATTCTCCCTCTTCTTTATGGCAACTCTTCTTGTTTTGACCTCCATTCAAATTGAATTGAATTGTTTATTTGGCCAGGTATGATTAGACACGCAAGGAATTTGTCTCTGGTGCAGAAGCACTCACTGTACA
This sequence comes from Aparallactus werneri, assembly GCA_032468035.1. NCBI lineage: Eukaryota > Metazoa > Chordata > Lepidosauria > Squamata > Lamprophiidae > Aparallactus > Aparallactus werneri. The sequence continues at coordinate 133,037 of JANHFQ010002261.1, forward strand.
TGCAAAGCAATAGAATAATAATAATAATAATAATAATAATAATAATAATAATAATAATAAT
>JANHFQ010002262.1:35394-53480 GCA_032468035.1 Aparallactus werneri
TGGCTCTTTGGCTTTGAAACGGAGATGAGAACCGCCCCCTAGAGTCGGAAACGACTAGCACGTATGTGCGAGGGAACTTTTACCTTTACCTTTATAGACTTTAGCTTTCAGAAGATACCAGATACTCTGCTTTTTACAGAGCCTTTTCTAGTGCATATCCTGGAAATACACATAGATGTGTGATAGAGATTAGTGAGACCTTGACAATCAAACTTGCTTAATTGGGTTTCCAGGAGTTTTGATGATAAAGTGATTCATAACCCAAGCTCTCTTCACAGTTCAGGGCTCCCATATTGTTGATCTACCTTATAAAAGTATTTCTAAAATATTTCCAACAATACAGTGGCTTTATTTGCATGACAAAAGGAGAGAAAAATTAGCAAACCACGTTAATTTAGTGGGTAGTCTGAACTCAGCCAGCATGGTTATTTCATGGTTCATTGTATCTGAAAATTGGGTTGAAGAAATCATGCAACAGCGTGTTCTGCAAATACAGGCCTGAAGTTGATCAGAAATTTAATTTTATTTCAAATGTAGCAAAATGAACCTGCATTCTTTAATATTCATCTCCCACTATTTTCTTACTTTCCTGGACCTTTTCCCAGCCAAATATTTTCCTGTGTTGCCTCTCTAACACATCCATACTGCTCTTCAGCCAGGCAGGGGAATTCTTGGGAGTTGAAGTCCACACTTCTTAAAGTTGCCAAAGCTGAGGAACACAGCTCTAGGCAGAATAGGAAATATTTTGTATTTTATTTTCTGAGGACTGTACTGGTAATTCTTAAGTGGTTAGGGGTTTTTTTTTGGGGGGGGGGAAGGTAACATCCAAGAAGCTAACCCTAAATTAGCAATTCAGTGGTCAAGATAAATATTTGTTTGAATGCCCTCCATAGAGCCAATATGACATAGTAGTTAAAGCATTGCATTAGAATTAAGGAGAACCAGTTTCATATTTCCCTTAACCATGGAAGCTCTCTGGGTGATTTTGTTCCCATCCCTCTGTGTCAACCCAAATTACTTTGTTCTTGGAAGAGAATATAATTTGAAAGGAATGAAAGATAGGATACACTTCTAACAAAGACCTAAACCAGGGGTGTCAAAATCACGGCCTGCATCATGCCGGATGTGTCACGTGCTGGCCCCACCCCCACCCAGTTTAGCAAAGGAGAAAAAAGTCCCGATACATCACATAATGACGCAAGTTTGACATCCCTGACCTAACCCAATCAATCAATCCATCACATAAATAACATAAATAAAAGATTATACATGCAAATGTACATGAAAACAAACCAAATGCACTTTAAATAAATAAATAAAGAGCCGTAAGTGGCACCATGTGTTAAGTGTTCTAATTTGTGTTTGCATTTCACTGCCAGATGCCTGTAATTAAGGCAAGTTCGAATCTCACTAGGCTCAAGGTCAACTCAGCCTTCCATCCTTCTGAGGTAGGTAAAATGAGGACCCAAAATGCTGGGGGCATATATACATATATGCTGATTCTGTAAGCCTTTAGGAGTTGGGCGGCATAAAAATGTGAAAAAAATAAAAATAAATAGAGTAACTAACTTATCTCGATATATCTGCCTTTCCTCACTGGGAACTGATGCCTTGTCTTTTATAAACCCTCTAGAAAAGAACTGATCTGCTGTACTTTTTTCTTCCATCAGTTTCCCACCCACTCCAAACTTTACACAAATTCCACCCACTCCCCCAAATTAATGGCATCTTTCTAAGGTGGGGAAAATAATTGTACCATGTTATGGGTGAGTTTGTTGAGTGGATATTGGTGAAGTGAAGATCATCTATTGATTTCATTTAAAAGCTGAAATCTTGAGAATATACTGATTTACAACTTTCTTACAAATTCTACATGCTACAAGTGTATATAAATCACAAAGATTTGGCACAGATTTTCATTTTCAGTTGTTTGAAATAGTTTATTTGTATTTGCAACCCTGTTTATACCTCCATTCATTGACTCTGAATGCTTTAGTAGGAAAGCATTTTATGTGTCTGAAACCCATGGGGTTTAAAACCTGATAGCTGAAACCAAGGAATGGAACATTCCCCTTTCTCTAATAGGGGTTGTGATGTGCTTTTGTTTCTTTACTTGGCATTATTTTGCTGCAAGCTATTTAGCAAAAGGTGTGAGAGTTAAGAAAGCAAAGTTTTTCTCTAATTAAAAATGGAAGTGGTGGGGTGAACTGGCATCATTTAAAATTGTTTTCCTATTAACACTAAAACCATTTCAAGCATCATGAGACTGCCAGGTGCAAAACAGTGATAATGCCACCGTGACAAAGTGATTACCGATCAAAGCACCTAAAGCAAGCGGCTAATGAACTCTGAACAAATTACAGTGTAGTGATATGGAATGCCTTCTGCATTTTGAAGGAGCAGCAACTGCTAAAGTCATAGCAACCAGTACACGGGAGCTACCAATTGGAGGAGAGCCAGTGTAATGGAATGAATTGAATGCTAAGTTTGAATGCAGGAAATTCAGTATGGATTGAAATCCTTCCTATAATGTTTGGAAGGACAGGTGTGGAAAGTCTGGTTAATCAACAAAGCAAGTAGATTTTTCTCTCTCTTTATAACTAATTCCAGTTGAATAAAACCAATTTTCTCCCTTGTTAGAGGCAGACTGGATTAGTTAAGGATAATATAAATTGGGGAGAAAAGGATTTTAGGAGCTGGGTAGGACAAAATGAAGGATACCACGATGAAAAATGATTGAAGATTGGGAAAGGAGATGATAAGAGAAGGTTATAGTTGAGATGGAATCTGGTTACAACAGGCAAAAGAGTAGATGAATGGTTATGGCAGAAGGACTTGGTGGCAGTTGTCAATCTATTTATTAATCCATTGATGAATGTAGCATAATTCATCATGTAGCAACATTCATCATGATTATAGGCAAAAGTGAGTGATCATGACTGAGTTCAATGTATCAGTTTTGTTACATGATGCATAAAGAAGCTCATCCTTGGACAATCCTGCCTTGCACCCTACACAGTATATAAGGGGCACATACCCTCTTTTATTAGCATTCCCACGTGACCATGACACTGCTTTTTCTTTGCTCCAGTTTGATTCCAGTTATGAAAACTTGGGAGACATTTGTATATTGGAGTTATTAGATGAGAAAAGTATATTTTCTGAAAAATATCTTCTTTTAAAAAGGAAAAAATAAAGAGCTACCTTTGCCCCTTTTTGAAGTACATCTCCATCCAGCAAACCATATAGTACTTATTTTGGAAATGGCAGTGATGATGCAGCTTTGAAGCAGATGGTGAGAAATAGCTGCACAATCATCATATTAGCAGCTAAATATTTCTTCTGTGTATGAGAAATCAGGGCTGAATCTTCAGATATGTTAAAATCTCCTTTGGCAAATAGCTTTCCCTTGTTACAAGAATAAGAGTACATTGGATGAGGAAAATACCTTCTTTCTGCTAGCAGTTCAGTCAACTGAAATTTAACAAAGAGTTGCCAAATTTTGTTTGATTGCAATCACTGTAAGTGGCTTTTAGTCTACTTTGTTTCATTAACCTGCAAATATATTTGCTACCAGGCTTTCTAATAATTTCTCTCTTTTTAAAAAATATGTTATATTGTTTAATTTTGTTCTTGGCTTCTGTTCTTTTGTATTGTTCTTCTTTTGACTAGCCTGTACCCTGGGAATTCATTTCTGATTTTCCCTCCAAAAACTAACCAGTTCTGACCATACTTAGTTTTTTTTAAAGATCCAGCAAGTGAGCTAGCTACTGCTACCTGATGTATGTGTGTGTGTGTGTGTGTGTCTGTCTGTCTGTCTGTCTATCAATCTATCATATGAAAGTAGTATTTGAGCTCTTGAGGGCACATATATCAAAGTGTTCTGCCCAATTTTACCCTCACTAAAAATGATCTCAGTAGATGAGTCAGGAATTGAATATATGTCTCCCTGGTCCAAATTGATATTTTATCCACTGTGTGATTCTGGTTTTCATATTAAATGTGTTTCCCATCATTCCCAACTGGGACAGAGAAATTGGTCCAGCCAATAACACAGATTGAGGCTTTACATAATCCAGTAGCCCCATATTCTCTTTTCTCCCTGTTTTTTATTCTTTATGTCTGGTTATATGCATTGATATTTGTGCAATGAATGGTGTCCGCAATATGAAAAGCCGGTGAATAGAGTAACAGCTTCACTGATAAGAATAAGCTGTTGAAAGCGAGTTTTAAAGAAGGGCGAGCACTACCTATATCTTGATATTCTGAGTGAGAATTTTAAATGTATGGAAGTAGCAGAGGAGTCTGGTCTGTCATTTAAAGCAAGGATTTAAATTGCCTTTTCTTTTCAAAACATCCTTGTGCTTCTGCCAGTTAATGGGGTTTTCTTTCATTTAGTCCGTTTAACTGAGCAGTAATGTAAAAAAATATAAAAAGGAGTAATGTAAAAATGTTTAAAAAGTAAATGGTTGTTTTAATCTTGTTAAAAGTGTTAAAAGTGTTAAAATTATGTGTGTGTGTGTGTGTGTATGTGTGTGTGTATACAGTATATATACTTTTTATTCTACATGTCCTTACATTTAATAGTTCAAGGAATAATGCATAGATACAGCTGGAATTTTGAATTTTACAAGAAAAATTCTTCTTCTTGCTCATTTTGTTTGTGATCCTTTACTTTCAGATTATTTTAGGAAAAGGCATTTAGCCTCTTTTGGAACCAATTAATTGCCAGCTTTTAGGATCCATTGGTGATAGATGCTTTTAATGTCCAATTCTCTGTCATACACAGCAATTTCGATACTCAGGTGGATGAATGTGTATCAGTAAGGAAAATTATGTAGTTCTTAAAAGAAAACATGCATACAGAGTTATATTTCCCCCCCCCCAAAAAAATTGGTGCAATCCTTAATTCTTTGAGTGTGGTTTTTTAAAAAAACAACATGGAATTTCTTTGTGATGAATATTCTTAAATCTAATAAGTGTAACACCCTTCGCTAAAAGATGGCAACCTTAAGATCAGTGAAAAAATCCTTGGAATTGAAGTATTTCCTTACTAATTGGGGGATGTTGCATTATTTGAGAAAGGATTTATATCAGTCTTATTTCTTTTTTTTTAATACGGACAAGTAGTGGATCTAATATAATGTGTAGCAAGATACTATTGATAGTATTGATCACACTGGAAGAGGAATAGGGTCAGTTAGTCATGCTTCTTAATTCCTCTTTAGAGTAGTGCTTTGCACTCCCAACATAAAGTATCGACCTTGTAATATCCATGTGCTGTACCTGTAGGGAGCTCTAACAAGCACATGGTTCTGATCCTTTCCATACTCCTCTCAGTTGTGCAAGTTAAGGGTGATGAGGATTCAGAGCTATCTTTGCTGCCAAGAAATAGGATTTTGTATTTAAGAAAGATGAGGACAGACTGGGATCAGTAGTCATCTTTTCATTTGTTTTATTACATCATTTCTTCAAGTACTACATACCGTAGTTGTTGAACAATCTTGACCAATACTTTGAAGAGCATTGCCAAGTCAAGTGCACCTTCTTCAGAACAGTTGCATTGATCTGCTAGTAAAGCACATGGTTAAAGGTCCCCCTGCTCTCATTAATAATACTTTGTATGGAAAGCTAATAAAAATAATTAGCCCTTCACGTTTTTGTGTAAAACCCAGCAAATGTTTGCAGTGAATTTACACATAATCCCCACGGAAAAAGGACTTGTACTTTTCAAAGACATAATTTTAGCGGTAGTTGTTGCCCTTCCTAAAGATTGACTCAGCTTTCCATCCATCCAAGGTCTGTAAAATAGAGACTCAGATTGTTGGGGACAATATGCTGACTCTGCAAACCATTTAGAGAATGCTGTAAAGCACTATGAAGTGGTATGTATATAATTCTAAGTACTATTGCTATTCCCACTAGAGTTTTACCAAGTGCTACTTTTTATGTTGTAATTAATGGAGACTGTTAATTTCTGCAGGAGAAATGTGTACACTACTAGGATGGAGATAGCATTGTCCTTGGGGGGCACTAGGTAGAAGCGGATTTGTATTCTTGCAAACTAAAACATCTTACCAATACTACATAAACTGAGCTATGAGGGCATCTCAGCCAGCATCTAAGCTTGGATGCTAAGCAGCATCAGATAGTATGTCTCTGCAGATTCTCAGTCATCCAGGTTATGGTGGTCCCAAAGGTGCTTTTTTCAAGAGGCAACTGGACTTCCTTGTTTTTCTTTGAGGACGTTTCGCTTCTCATCCAAGAAGCTTCTTCAGCTCTGACTGGATGATAGGGAATGGAAGGATTTATATTCCTTGCAGACAGCTGGACATCCTTTTAGAGAGTTGTTGAGGCCACTTGGAGGTTTATCTGTGTCCTCAGGGTCACCTGAGTAGTGCAAGTGGGAGTGGGGCCTTCTTGGAACTGCTGAAAGGACTGTGTGGTAGACTGGAGATAGATGATGTCGTATCCCTCCCCATCTGAACAGCCCTCTCTTAACAGAAGGGAAGGGACACAACATCATCCATCTCCAGTCTACAACATGGTCCTTTCAGCAGTTCCAAGAAGGCTCCACAGCCATTTGCACTACTCAGATGACCCTGAGGACACAGATAAACCTCCAAGTGGCCTCAACAACTCTCTAAAAGGATGTCCAGCTATCTGCAAGGAAAACAAGAAAGTCCAATTGCCTATTGGAAAAAAAGCATCAGATAAGTGGGAGACCATCAAAGAATGCAGGAGCTGCAAATGATTGAATATATGCCATCAAATAATTTTCAATTCCTAGTGACCACACAGATTTTTCCTTGATGATATGTCTTTAACCTGGTCTTTCAGCATTTCCAATCATGTACCCATCAACATTGTAATCGAGTCCATCCACTTTACTGCTGTGCTCACCCACTGCTTGCATGGCCCAGTCCCAAATGGGTGGTGGTCCAGTACTGGGCCCCGACCTGGGAGTTGGGGACCCTTAAACTACAGTACTCCCACCTTCCCAACATTTTATCTTTGCCCTATAGAACTGGATGAGAGCTATTAAAAACAAAGTCACCTCCTGTATGCAAAGCAGACATGCAGTTTAGATATTTTGTTGATATTACAGTACAATAAATTTGGGGGTTTTTATGCAAAAGTTGAATATATACAGATGAATACATAAAATAATAAGTGTTCCTCTTGAATTGTCGTACGTGAAATTCAGATTAATTTTTCCTTCTACAGAGACCTGCAGCTTGAACTCAAATAAAAAGGTTGTCCTTATAGAAGAAAATCAGTCTACCAGTTCTTATTAATCCCTGTGGCCATGAATATTCAAGTTTCTTGCTGTGAGTCATGCATTTTAAAACATTCTACAGTTTTAGATAGTCTGGTGCAACTGCTCCAGGGCACTGTGCAGCACAGCATTTCTTTCATTGTTGTGCTATAAATTACTTTTGTCATCTACCGCTGGAGTATATTATTGCTTTCCTTGTAGATCTCAGGGGCATACTTGTTTGTGTGGTGTGAATGCCTGTATGCAAATCTGCATCCTATTATGCAAACACTCTGAAGGTTGCAAGATGCCTTGTGGATATTAAATAGTGAGATCTACAATTTATATGTGTTCAACCTTGCAGGTGAGTAGAAATATTATTGAATTGCTAAGAAACAATATTGAAAACATTACCAATTATGTATCACAAGAGCAGTGTATTGATGAAGTTACATCATCATTTTTGTGCTGGTGGAATTCATTGCCATATGAAGTTTTGCTAACCATAAACTAGCATGATGTATTTTGTTTTGTTTTAGGTTTATTGCTATTTTAATTTGTTATTCACTGCTTGGAGTTGATTACTGAGTGGGCAATTGTTTAAAATTGAGTTACAGAACAAATAAACAAAAGCTGTCTGATTTCTTGGTGCTGCTTTGAAACTTATCCTTCTCCCTGTTTGCCAGGTAATGTCTATTATTTACCATTCCTACTGCGCCAAGGTGCCTTGCAAAAACTCTCTCTTCATGTCTGCTAGAAGTAAAGTACCTTGTCTGGAATGGCACAGTTGGGGATTTGGGTTAGGATAATTCTGGCATAAATAAAAATTCCTGTTTCTACAGCATATTTTTGGCTTGCTGGAGGATAAATGCCCTCTTACTCTGAAGCTTAGACGTGCATATTCGTACATGTGAAGTTGTACTTATAGCACACACAAAAGCAGCCCCTAAAGCTGTGGTTTGCTTTCACCACAGTTCTTTCCTAAATATACTACAAAGCTTTGGTGCCAAAACACTGAAAATGAGTGGCTTAGTTTGTTGCTGCTATACAACATTAATGTACAATGATTAGGCCTAAAACTGGATTCAAATTATCAAGGTAATGCTAAATAGTCTCTCCACAAATCTAAAAACTGGGGAAAACCTTGAAAATTATGTCTTAGTAAAGTGTGTGTGCGTGAGGAGGAATGGTTCTATCTGCTTGTTTCATTATGGATCACTTTAGCTTTGAGAAAACATTGGAAACAAAATTATTTTGAGCTTATAATCTCAGTTGTTGGATGCAATTTTTGTGATATGGGGATGGGAACAGTCTACGCTCCATTTACTTCTCTTGATCAGACATGATGCTCAAGACAAATAAAATCATTTACACGCTTTTCTCTGTTTTAAAAGTGCTCCATAATGGTGGCATGATACCTTATTTACATAGGATATTTGTTAGGGGTGAAAATGGATGACTGGAGAAATTGTCTGCCTTGTTTCTTTGAAGAAGATGTTCAGCTTAGCTTCATCTCTCACCCACCTATGATATTTGAGGCAAAAGGAAATAGCTTCCTACACTTTCTTTCTTTTTCTTTTATGCCTCCCAAAAACGCATATTAAACGCTGATTTAAAGTATCTTGGTATAAATACTGCTGCGTTTGCATCATTTGAAATTTTTACTCTGCAGCCTAACTCCATAACTTTCTGTGGGAAGATTGTAGTGCTGACAGAAGCTCTCTTCATCTTTTATGTTTCTGCAGGTCCGTTACAAAGAAATTTCTTTTACGGATGTGAATTTTGTGGCGTTTTAAATATGAACAGATTCTGGAAGAGCTTTTCTGTTTGAGCAAGCTGGTTCCTCCTGTTGTTTGGAAACTTTTAAACTATTTGTTGCATTTACTATAAGTGTTAACTATACTCAATCTGGGAATTCAGCAAACCTGAATTATTAATGCCATTGCTGGAATTTCTTAGATAAATAGCATAGCCTTCCTGAAAGAAACTCAAATTTTTCCTTCTTCAGTCTTCAGAATTTTTCATAATATTTCCATTTGCAGAGAAGGAAAATTATGCTTTAGCATAGTGTTCTACTAAACATACAGAACAGGGGCAACTGCACTTTCTTCATTGTGGTCTCTATAATTTACATGTACAAGTTATGCACCTGTGTAGATCCCATTTGAAATCTTGTAGCATTTACAGAGTTCTTGGCAGGAGCCCTTCGACCACCGGCATTCAAAACTGTTAGGAATTGGAGCTTCAAGTACACCGCCAGTTGACAATACAATTCCTGAGATGGCCCATGATATTCACATACTATCTTCCCACTCCATGCTTTTTGCCTCCAACCACTTAACCACCATGGTTTCTCAACTAATTATGATCATCATTTTAAGTAATGGTTAAGTAATGGTTTTACGTTTCATTGCTGTTATACTTCTAGGACATGTTTGTTCTTCAGGATGTTTCTCCAGGGCAGTCTTATTTGACCTCCAGCTCTGCATGGATCCTTCCCCACTACTAGGGATTAAATGTGCATCTAAACATCTTTGAAGTGCCCTAAATTCGGAGGATCTCCTTCATTTCCACTATCATAAATTTTAAATTAATTTGTAAGAGAGGAATTGCTTTGTCTTTGATACCTCCTTGGTTCTTTCAGCTTTGACTAGGCACCTAGCTACCTCAAAAATGATTCTATTAGTTTAGTAAATAAATTTGCTAAATGACTCAATCAATCTGGTTCAGCAGCCAACCCAAACCTTGTAGTAAAGAACTTTCATTTATTGGCTGTGGCAGACCACTGTGGTCCAACTTTTAATAAAGAAGACAAGAGGGATGAACTCAGCTATTATATGACAGTTTGTTGCTATAAACCAGCTATTATATGACAGTCTGTTGCTACGAAGAGAATAATTTTAGAGTAAAAAAGAAAGATTGCCAAATCCTAGAAAAATATTCTGTCCCTAATTCTCTTTCAGTGGGGGGTGTCTTGATTCTCACACAGAGCAACATTCTCAGGGGAAGGGGGAGGAGGTTGGACAGTAAGTGACAGCTTCTCCTGGGGCTCTTTTCCATAAAGCCCCTAATCAGGCATGCATGGTAAAATTCCCCATTCATTCCAAAAAACATCTCAAATAATCTCATTTGGCTTGGTTTTTAAAAAAAATCTTATAATTGGAACTTTTTCTCTTTACTCATGGCTTTGTATATGTACACATGAATGGACACGTGTATATGTATATGTATACATATACAAACATTTTGTTTTTACCACTTAGTTTTAATCTTAAATCCTCAGCATTCAGTCAGTATTGCCCTTATATAGTATATATCTTAATGGTCTTGTTTTATTTTGGTGAGCACCTCTCTGAATTAGATTAAGTTCCTTAGAACTATACATGTATTTAATTTTTAAAGTACATATTTCCCCCCTTATACCTGTTTTGTGCATGAAAGCTTAATATTCTAGTCCAAAACTACATAACATTTTGTGATCTGGAAGTGAAAAAATCTGGGGTTCCCAATTTTGTTATTTTTTAGAGCAAGTTTGAATTTTCTTTCTTTTGGCACTGTTGAGCTTACTGCACTAGATATATTTAAGTCTGCTGGAAGGGGTACCTGTTTAATACTGTATGTCCAGCTGTAGTTTAGCAAGATACATACATGCCAAAAGTTTTCTGTGGGAATTGTGTTTCATTAGCTATCCAGCAGAAATTCTGTTTGAAGTTGAAATATCAAATGATTGTAGATGAATCATATATTCAAATGTACCTATGGTACCTACCTATCATACTATTTCCTTTTGGAATAGGCAGACATGATGATGATGATTTATTGATTAGCCATGAATCCATACCAGAATACAAAACAGGTAGGTAAAATTGGACAAAGCATATTGAAAGAAAAAAAATCAGTAAACCAATGCAATTCAAAAGGCAAGTGATAAGAAAAAGAGGAAGAAATAGTGACTTTTGCAGTTCATTCTGTCTTGAGCTAATTGAGGCTTTCACATGATACATGTTAATAGGACATAGAAAGTATAGATTAATCTTAATTACATCTATGCCAAATGCACATTTCCTACTACTAATATTTTACTGGTCACTTTAGGCATATTTGGGTGAATAAGTCACAAGTATAACCAAAGCCCAGATTAACCCCACGCATACTCATGCTATTCTATGCAAAGTGAGATCTGTAATTTAGAGATTGTCCTGTAAGTTACTCTTGCCTGCTTCCCACAGTTAGGAGGTATGTTCACTGTAGCATCTTCTGTATCTTAGAACAGCTGAGTTGCAACTTTGAACATTGATGTGTTGTGGACTAGAAGGATCGAACTGCTATTTTCATGAGCAAAATGTCAGCACAGTTTCCTTTCAAGAACTATTACATTACTATTACAGTTCAATTCTATTTCTAATGGATGTTTTTAATTTAGGAGTTTTTAAAAAATATATAATCTTCTCATGTGTTGCTCATGGGGCTACAGTTTGAGAGTTGCTGGCATTGGCCAGAGTCTGCTCATTGAACAGATGGAGTTGCCGAACTGAAAATACTCTGTATAATTGATAAAATGCAACCAAACCAAATCATCCTGAATTCTTTAAGTCATTTAATAAGAGAATTTTACTTTTTAAGTGCGCCTCAATAAGAAGGTGAAGAGGTTATAAGACTCTTGAGTACAGATACCAGCTTTGACCTTATCCTGTTTTAAAGGTCTGCAAATGGTTTTATATATATATAGCCACATATTTTCTGCCTCCTTACATCAGGAGGATTGAGGAAAGTGAGGGAAGAGTGCTGAGAACGAGCTAGTTTCAATGATGACAGATACAGTACATATATTCAGAAGATTGGTTTCATTAAATGGAAGTGATACATATTGGGGTATGAGGTTTAGAATATGGCAGGTTTTTGAGATTGAAACCTCTTGACCTTGGAAGAACTATTTGATCTTTCCAAGCGACCAGAAGTGGTCTGACCTTTAAAAAGCCCATTTTGAAGATAAAATGTTTTTGATCTTGAAGCATTTTGCATACTTTTATGAGAACTAAATTGGTTAGTAAGTTGATGAAACTGAAAAGAATTAACCCAATTGACCTGGGGATAAAAAAAATACTATATGACAACATGAAGGAGATGAATTTCCTTTTATATGGAGTTACATAGTTTATCTTCAGGTGTGATGATTTATGATAGTCATGGATGGCCACCTAAGGCTCAAGTTACAGCCTGGCATGAATAAGAATGGCAGGCTCTGTTATATAGGAAGACTCATTTTGTGTAAAGAAGGAGTTGTACAGGTATTTATCACAGTGAATGATTGCATGCTGAAGAAAGCATGAGGAAAGACAATGAGAAATTGTTGTTCTTTCTTCTGTTTTTTCCATTTTGTTCATGGCAGAAGTATTGTTGATTAATTTGGCCTTGCTGCTTTCCTAAGCCGCTGCCTCTCTCATTTTTCCTCTTCCTGCTCTCCTCAAGAAAGTGTTCTAACAATCACACCATAGGTAGAATCCTACAGTAAATTGTATCCCTCTGTCCTCTTTTCAGTGTCTTTTTAGTTGTCCATCTGCCTTCAATAAGAGTGTTGTCTTCTCTCCTTCCCCAGGATCTGTTCCATATAAGATCTACACAAGAGCCTCCAGAATCAATACTGTAATGCAAAGCTAGATAATAAGAAAAGTATGGAGTTGTGCTTGCTATTGACCTTTCTGGACTTAACTCTTGTTAATGCAGGCAACCTCCACCTTGCCACTCCATGTCTGTATCTGAGAGTGGGGGGTGGGACTCCAGAGCCTCTTCAGTAAAGCTGTTAAGTGATGAGCTGTAGTGAGTGATTGTACAATTAACCTTGCTTCCCAATATACCGTACTCTTTTCCATCACTGCTGTAAACGCCCACAGAGGTGCTGTGGTGCTAACATAAAGCTTTCCTAGTTTGGCAGAGCCTTTTACACAAAGTTACTAACCATGTTTGAATCTTTTGGCAACTCTGCTTTTCTTGCAAAATATTTAGAAGCTCTGCCAGGGGAAGCTTTCTTTGGCACTGTTGAACTTCAAATTTAAGAAGTGCTTCTCAATCTTTTGCAGAGACAGGTTTCCTTTTAAAAAAAACAAAAAGAAGCTCCTGGCATGAGTGGTAGCCACTTGTTATCATGGTCTTAACGATCATTTAACACCAGTTTCTCTCACTCCGTACCTTCAAGCTTCAGAGGGCCTTTTTGCTGTTGGCAGCAGCATCTCAGTCACTTGGCAACTTGTCCTCGCCAGTTGGTTGGTTCAACCTACGAGAAGACAGTGATGTGACTCCTACCATGCCACTGTATACTTCTCTGAGGGATGATCTAGAGATGTTTCCTGCTTCAAAGAGACGTATCCTGTGGATCTTGTCTTTGTAGTGGGCGTTATGGGAGCTTATGTTTCTCTTCATTCTTTTGCTATTTTCTTGAAAGCAATTCTGGTGTTGTAATAGTTACTGCGGAATTCTCACAGAGTGATCCAAGCCAACAGTTTGTTCTGATATAAAGAGAGGAGAATGAAACTAAGGAGGTGCGCAGCCTGCTTTGATTTGTTAACAAGGACATTTTTCAGGTGCCTGTGATTTTTTTTTTGAAAGAGGGAGAGGTTTCCATATCCCTTCCCATTTTTTTTTTGGCAGGAGTGAGATGCTGAGTCACTGTGTCAGAATCCTCCAAGAGAGCGGACATGTTCCTTGTTCTGACAGGAAATTATATTTGACATTTAATTTGAAACATAAACACAAAAATCTCCCTGTGATAATATGATAATGAGACCAAGTGAAGCAGAGTTTTGAATTGGCAGGATTAAGTGCTGTTTTAATGTTACCTTTGAATTTTCTTCTCATGCTCACTGCTGGACTCGCCACAACCTGGTACTGATTAATAGCAATAGCAATAGCATTTAGGCTTATATACCGCCCCATGGTGCTTATAGCACTCTCTGGGCAGTTTAAAATGTCAGCATTATTTGCATCTTGCCTCCAACAATCTGGGTCTTCATTTGAACAACCTTGGAAGGATGAAAAGCTAACTTGAGCATAAATTCCAGGTTTGAGCAGAGTTCGCCTGTAATACTGCACTTTAACCACACCAGGACTCTTAATATATAAGACTGGTTTGCTTAGTTTCTTAACTTAATAAAAATGTGAAAAAGTGCATTGATCAGCCATGTAACCACACTGAATACTATTTTAACTGGTAATATTAGTTTGTTAGAATTATAATTCCTTATTGGCCAAGTGTGATTAGACACACAAGAATTTGTCTCCGATGCATAACTTCTCAGTGTACAATAGTGATAGATCATTATCATAGTCATTGTAAAAATACATTAGAAAGTGATATTATTGCAAGTGATATTATAACTGTGTCCAATTTATGCCTTCAAATTATTTTGAGGTTAGAAACTTGCTTTTCAAGAAAGAAGGTACATGTCTACATTTTTCTATCCTTGCTGTGTCTTTTAGGCTATTGGCAGCCATTGTTTCCTCAATGTGCAACAGTTTTGGGTCCCATTATTCATCAACCAGCCACATTGCAAATATAATTACCAGTATGTCACAGAACCAAACAAATTTACTTCCATAATGGCACAGTATTGATAGCAATACTACCTTTGCTTAGAGAGGAATTTAGATTTAAATGAGGGAATAGAAGCACAAATCCATCAAATTTGCAGATGACACTAAAGTGGCAGGAATAGCCAACATTCCAGAAGACGGGCTCAAGATCCGGATGGATCTCAACAAACTTGAACCCTGGGCCCTATCTAAGAAAATGAATATCTGGATAATTTGAGGAACTTGTCTAACACCATATCTGGATACTCATAAACACTTCTTTACAAAATCCTGATTTCTGTAGACAGGATCTGATAAGTTCCAATCATACACAACTTGATTTGGATATTCTTGCTTATAAAACAGAAGCCCACACCCTTATCTGCGTTTCTTTGAGCTCTTTTATACATAGCTGTGACTGTAATTTTTAAAGTCACAGTGGGAGAAAAGTATTAAATGCAGTGCCAAATAAATAAAATATTTAGTGTCATATCTGAATTAAATGAATTTAAGATTAGGTGTGATTTGATTCTGTCTACTTTTTGCAGTTGGTCTATATAGTACTCTACTCAAATGTCAACTATGACCCTTCATTGCTGATGTGTTTCACTGATTCTTCTAATTAGCCTGTATAATAGGTAATTGTTTATTAGTGAAGACAAGAAAGATTCTTACGCCACCTAGATATCAAGAGAAAAGATTTTCAGCTAGTGAAATCTTCAGGTTTGGTTTATGTTGTTTGTTTTACTAATCTCTTATAGTATATTCAGTGTATATTGTATAGCAATAGCAATAGCACTTAAACTTATATTCCGCTTTACAGTGCTTTAAAGCCCTCTCTAAGCAGTTTACAGAGTCAGCATCTTGCCCCCAACAATCTGGGTCCTCATTTTACCGATCTCGGAAGGATGGAAGGCTTGAGCCTGGTGAGAATCGAACTGTCAAATTGCAGGCTGTAGTACTGCACTCTAAACTACTGCGCCACCACGGTTCAATATTATATGCAGTTTGTAAGGTATATTGTGGCAGATGATTATTGCAAAAAGTATCCAAATGAATATTTTAGATTTAAATCAAACCTTACTTTTAGTGAATGTATTCAGGATTACAAGTTCACTCTGTTTCCTAGTATCAAGCTGCTTATTTTGGAGAGTCTAAGGGGGGATCACTTTTTCCTCAGCAGTGTATTCTATATATAGTGGTCTTCACAAGAAATAGCTGGAGAATTGATATAACTGGTTGAGACACTTCCTTAGAACATATTGATTCACAGGCTTTTTGCACCTTAAATATCTCCCAAGTAAATATTCTTTCCTTTTGTAAAAATCAATATAGCTGTACAGGTGCATGATTGTTAGTACAATAATGATTATTGATTGTTACCCCAACTATATGGAACAAAAATGTAAAATCTTTCTGAATGAATTCTGTGGTGTATTATGGTCTATTTTATATTTAAGATAAGGAAATATAAGGACTAATTTTGCTTTTTAATTATTTGTTTTCTCTTTAGCCACCGTAATTGTTGAGAAATGAAGAGCTGGATATTTTTATGTTTGTATGATATTACTAATTTCCTTATTAAAAATAACTATGATATGTTCCATCAATGCATATATGCAATGCATATCTTTTGCACGTAATCTAAAGCTTTGCAATCTTCAAAAGAGATGAAGCCGTAATGGATGCACATAGAGCTTTGAATAAATAACAGCCCTTCTATTATTTTATCCATAGTTTCCAGTGTTTGGAAGTATTTTGCTCTTATAGCCTTCTTACAGAGGATATACCGGTATTATAGATCATGCTGTAACAGCAGAGGCTTTTGGGAATAATGTCCAGAGATCAGGAGAACCCAGAGTGGGAAGCTCTGTGCATTGGGCCATAGTAATTGATTACTCATTCTGTTTTTACTGTGTTTTTCTTTCTAATTAATTAAGTTTCAGTTTTGGATTAAGATTTTCTAAAATGCTGCTTGCTTTCTCCCTTCTGTTAGCTGTTGACAGCGGGAAAGGCTAATGTTGACTTAATGCAGGATCTTAATCATATCAACTGTCACCCAGTTCTTTTTAATAAATATTTTCCACTGTTAACAGTTTCAGGGTAGGATTTCTTTTTATGACAGGATTCAAGGGTACTCTTATTTAATGACCTTTTATTGCCCCAGTGCTCTTTCTTCATAGGCATTGCTTGCTTTTGAAAAATATCACTCGAGATTGTGGGAAAGAGTTATTTATGTTTGTAGCAGTGGGAAGTGGATATTTTAGAATAGCAGTTTATACTCTGATTTCCCAAGGAGGCAAACAGTTGCTCTACAATGAGCGTATGCCCATACACGATGAAGTCACAAAGAATACACTGAGTAGAGATCAGAGATTTTGCTTCCAGCCAAACTCTGGCTTCCCGTTCAGCCCTACTTTTTCCCTTGTTTGATTGTTTGCTTGTTGAACTATTTTTCCATTTTCTGAACTACCCATCTCCCTCAAAGAGGGACTCTTATCCCAAAGAGACAGAAACCGGCAACTGAGTGCCAACATCTACATCAATGACCTATGTGATCTTATTAAAAGCAACTGTGTACGCTTTGCTAATGACATAAAATTATTTAACATCAGTAACAATTCTGCTGACCTACAAAGTGACCTTAGCTATATGTCTGATTGGTCCCACATTTGGCAACTCCAAATCTCACCAAATAAATGCTCTGCCCTACACACTGGAAAAAAATAATCCGAACACCAAATACAAATTAGATGGAAGGGATCTCACTGATGACCTTCATGTATTTAAGGACCTAGGAATACTCATCTCAAACAATCTAAGCCCCAGAGCTCATTGTAACAGCATTGCCAAAAAAGCATTAAGAGTTGTTAACCTAATCTTGCGAAGTGTCTTCTCCGATAACATTGTGCTTCTAACAAGGGCATACAAAACCTATGCCAGACCAATTCTTGAATATAGCTCACCCGTCTGGAATCCACACTGTATATCGGACATTAACACAATTGAACGGTTTCAGAGATATTTCACAAGAAGAGTACTTCACTTCTCAACCTGCAACAGAATACCATACACCACCAGGCTAGAGATCCTGGGCCTTGACAATCTCAAACTGCGTCACCTGTGGTCAGATCTAAGCATAGTACATAAAATTGTCTGCTACAATGTTTTACCTGTCAATGACGTCTTCAGCTTCAACCACAATAACACAAGAGCAAACAACAGATACAAACTCAGGGTAAACCATTCCAAACTTGATTGC